>JASANE010007838.1:0-16834 GCA_030248225.1 Trileptium ribeirensis
TCTCATGCCTTCGCTTAATGTTACCAAGTTAGCATATGCTTTTTTTTGGTTTTTAATAAGGTGACATAGTAAATACACAATTTATTGCGGCACGTGGAAGTTTGCCGATCAACGCAATTATCCATATTGTTATATTAGTTAACTATGCTTAGGGTTAGAGGCCCCCGGTATTGGGCAGTCGGCGTGGGGGGGGTGTCCACCTGCAGCACCTCGTAGAAGATCAGGTAACTTCTCACGGTGGTAGCCGGGATATCAAGGCAGTGGGTAACCTCCTATGAGCATGTATGGTCATTTTACTCAAATAACGCATAATGGTTTTTTCTTCCGATTGCACGCCGTTTTTTTTTCGATTGTACATTCTTCGCCAAATTTATCAATTTCACATTTCTATTCAACACGGAACGGAATTTTACTGGATCTGTAGAGCGCAATGGTTTTTTTTCTTCCGATTGTACGCCGTATTTTTTTGGATCTTACACTCTTCGCCAGATTTATCAATTTCACTATTATTTATTCGACGCGGAACGGAAAATCATTGCGCTTAACTTTGTATTTGCGGCGATTCCATGCTTTCCTACCTCATTCTAGCAATGAGACACCGAATTGGGATTTTGATCTTGGCCATTTGGGACAGTCCAATATTTAAGTTCTCTGTGCCCAAGGCATCAGGTCGCAGAACGGGGACAACTGCAAGGTGCTTTCATAGAAACCTACAGCTTTGCTTTATACGTTTTGGTGAAGAGGACATTTTGAGCTATGTGCCAAAGTTTAAAAGTTAAATTGTCTTAAATTTTGACATAGAAATTTTTGCTTGTTGGGAAAACAGTGATTGGGACTACGTAACCCGTAAACGCGTCGTTTGACTGTTTTAACCCCATATAGATATCTGCCTGCAAGATATGCGGAAACTGAATCACCAATACGAAACCAAAACGTAAAATTTTCCCCGCTTCAATTGTGGGCTGGACTTGGACATCTCAGCAATTTGTTGATTGTCGTTTGGAAAAACATTGATGATACAAAAACATCTGCAGATGCTCGCCAAGCGCAGAATTATTTATGATCAATTGCTCTTCTCAATACATCCATCAACAACTCCAAGCAGAAACGGAAAATGCTCTTCAGAAATTCAGAAAGTATTAATTGACTTTTTAAAACAATAAAAGCTGAAAACTCTCACAATACTGGTACAATGGCATAAACACATAAACTGAAAACAAGGCTGCTGTAATACAAAGGATCCTTTGAATTCTCAAGACAGACCCAGAAGACTGAAAGTGCTCAGTGTTTAATGCAAACACCACAATGAGCTAGGTACCACTGGGTACATGTAAGCTTACAATCCAAGGACGGCGCTATATTTTACAAAATCAAGAGTGAGACAGTATATGAAAAAATCTAAAGATACACCTCGCCACAGTATTTCAAAATGGTAGGATTCAATGCCATCACCTCCTTCTGTGTAGGCCTCAAGCAGTTGCAGAATTAACAGTCAGCAATCCTAAATGGAGATACAAACAATCAAAAGATTGCTGAATTCTGCTTGGGAAAAACAAAAAGCAGATTTCTGAATGTCAAAAATTAAGAATAACACGTCAGTGAATGTTCAACGCTGAGTGAAACATCTCAGCAAAGCTACTGAACACATATCTCATATTTGTAAGGACAGGATCAATGTTGCCTTCTCACAGTTAATTCCTCTATGAGGCACCTCCATACCTCTACCCATTCCATAGCTCTTACAGCATGCCAAACAACCTCAAATAGCTAGTTTTTATTTTCCTCAACTAGAAAAATAATATTAAAAATTTTTTTGAACCTCTACTGTGAACACACAAAAACCCAGCATTGAATTTCCATACACCGTTTTCATCTATAGACCATATTGGAAATAAATGATTCATCTTGAAAACAATAACTGACACTTGATAAATAGACAATTCAAATAAGCATCACTGCTAAAAGCCCCTAAAGAGTGTTTCTGAGTTATACCCTCTGAGATTTGGAACACAAATCCATGAATACTGCTATAAGTATGCTACTCTGTATTTTCACAATTGTAAGATTTCCAGTTTTTGTTTGGACACATGCATAACTGTAATTAAAAAAATTCTGATATATAGTTCTTTGCAAGCAGATTGTCGCCGAAACAGTGGATAACAGCAGATGAAACGCCAAACGCCGTACCTATTTAGGTAACCTGATTGTCCCTGAAATTTGCAAGTAGGACAGTGTATAGCTGGTGAGCTAGCTGGCTTAATAGTAACATTTTTGCGATTCTGCGACGGAGGACAAAATATAAGATAGGCATGCTCACGGGGAAGGAATTATCACCCGGTGACGGACCCACCGAGGTGGCGCGAAAGCGCGGTTCATGTCAGTCGCGCTTCTCCTCGCGGAGGCTTCCGTGAAGACGGCGGTCGACTTAAAACATATGTGTATTCAAGGGGGCGGACGCCGACTTATGCCCCGCCCAAGGCGTTTTGAGAAGTTTAAAGAGACTGGCGTGTCGGACCTGAAAATTTTGATGTATTGAAGTCAAATTCGGCTGTCAGTGAATCTCTCAAACATACACACACCTGGAAAATATGAAAATTTTCAGCCATAAGGGGGACAAAAAATGTTTTTAAAAGAACAAGTTTACTATACGTATTGCTTTAGACCGAGAGCGAGTCTGTTAGCGCCGGGCAAAAGACCGTCGCACTCGACGGCCAAGCAGAGGCGACCGTCGTGTGTTCTTTCGGTTTAAACGTTTTTGCAGCAGAACGAACACATGGGTGTGCAAAACATTGCGCATGCCCTTACTGTCAACCCTATCTATATCAATATTGAACACTCAGACTATTCTTACAGGCTTGATGCAATTTCGTCAGAATGCGATTCCGCTACATGTATGCTAAGCGAGCGTTTGGCGAGGTGGCACCGCGAGTACAGCCTGGTTTGCAGGCCCCGGGTTGTCTGGGGCCATGCGGTGTGATCACCGCTATTCTTCTGGTTCGGTTGTCATTTTCCGTAATAACAAATCCAGCTTCTAGTATGCAATTTCCTTCTCTATATGTAGCTTCCTACCTAGATTATACGTTTAAAAACATTCTAGACACAGTTTCCATTTGTATATTATTTTCATCAAAACCAGCCATAATACACAAATGTTCAAAAAATTAAAAATTTCACGGCAACAGCTAGTCGTTCGCTACACCGAACTCTGGAAAAAGCTTGGGTCTACAAACAGAATTATTGCTATAGTTCAGAACACATGTTTGTTTGACCTACTGCCGTGATGCACAGAAACAAATACGCGTAGATATTTATATAGACACATATTTATCTGTAGCGGGGAGTGACCCGGAACCGACAATTTTCTCCGGAACCGGAACCAGCGACCCGGAACCGTCCCGTTAAACCGGATCCGCAAACCGGAACCGGAAACCCGGTCTTCGAAATTTATATATCGTAAAACAGATGAAGGAAAAAATTGAAGCATTGTATACTAACAAAGTGTGTCTGGGTTATTTCGCTTCATCGCAAACGTTTTGAAAATACAAAACAAATCCGCAGCTGGGATTAAAAATGCTCTGTTGGTACAGTACTATGTTCAGTACTATCGCTACCGTGTGGTATTTCAGCGTAAAGTAAAATCTCCAATTTTGACTATCATAAAAAAATATTCGATGAATTTACCTAGTGTCACTTGGACCCTACTGTGTGCCATCCTACTGTGGATTCTAGTTCAAATTTCCTCCGACTTTTGCTTTCCAAAGTGTTGCCGAGATGTTCCCGATTCCGGGCAGATTACCACGACTTTTTCCCTTCACAAAGTACAATTTTCCGGTTTCCGACAAGCTTTGGCTTTTCTACTTTCACAGACCAACTCCTTCCCATGCACGAAAAAAATTTATTGACAGTTCAACCATCATAGCAAATGAATCGGAAGGCCAATTGCTAGAACGGTAAATATGTCTTCTTAATCTTCAGAAGCTTCGAATTAACTCGAGATTATCAGAAAATAGTGAAACGGCGCGAAGTTGCGCTACCGGAAATCCTGCGGCTGCAGTTGCAGTAGCCCCGCCGTGATTTCACAGTAGTAGTGCCTGATACTTATTTCTTCACTAATGAAGAGCGGAATTTTTTGCTGGGGGGGCCGGGAGAGCGCTGGCACTGTAATAGGCCTGGGGACACTATTGTTGCTATTGTGAGGCAACGGCCCACTGTTGACTCGTGACCGCGCGAAGAAGGCGGAGAAAATGTTTTTCAGGTTTCCTCGTTACTGATCCAAGTTGCCAAATGACTCGCGCCCATATGAAAACTTAAGAGGTGTGGCTCCCATAGCCGCCTGACAATCACTATTCTGAAGTTTGTTTCAGTACCCTTTTTACTTTCCACGCACCTTCGTTTTTTCCAAGTTTGGAAGTATAAGGCATATACACAATAAGTACTTCATCTCGTAAGGCGATATAAGGTTTCCAGTGGTCAAAGGAAATTTTTTTCTAAAGTTGACAACCTTCATCAAAATTAGAGCAAAATTTAAAAAAAACTGAATGCATTATCGAAGAGAAATGCATGCATTATGCGGTCGTTCTCGTTATAAAATGTTATATTTTCCCAACGTTTGAAACCTATGTACACCACATCATATCACGGGCTGTGCGACAGCCAGGTGTCCCTCGACACCCGCACGTTTTTTATAAATTTTTTTCAAACGTATTCTAACATTATGAATACTGCACCTGCTGATGATGTCGAGCATACCACGTACTTCTTGCAGTTTTTCTGATGAGTCTGCGGCATTATTTTCATCATCGTTCATATGGCGTCGATTGCGCTATCAAGCAATCCAAAACAACGCCAACCGCGTTTGGCGCTGAACCGCTATGCTTACAGACCATACTCATTCATTTAATCCGCGCAAATTGGTGGAGCTAAGTGTGTGTGCGACACTGTAAAGAAATTCACCCTTGTGTCGCACACCCTCGGCAATTGATTTATAGTATGAATGTCCATCATGACTGTCTATAAGGCACGGTCAAGTTTTCATAAGAAGCAAAAGTTCCAAAGCAGTCCAACACTCTAGCTGAACGTTGCATTACTGATTGTTATTAGCGTATTAGTAAAACGCTCAAAGAAATAAACATACATATATTCTGCATGAATGTTTAACAAACCTTGAACTTATTCAGACAATCTCTATAATAACGTTAAACGTATCAGCTGCAGCATTATGTAAAAGTGTCACACGACGCTGCGATACTTGTTTTGTACTACGAAAACATGCGACCATATGAAAATATGGCACTGGCGACTACCCCGTGCTGTCAACTACACAAGATGACTTCAGATATCAGAATTCAATGACAGTTGACTAATTACACAATACGATACAAGCTTATTAAAGATAAAATATCTACGATTTCTGACACATACACATTTGCGGTGCAAAATGTGAGTGTGCAAAAATTGACGCAATTATGTAGTATTTAATATGAAACAGACGAGTGTTTAAGTCAAATAAGTATTCAATGTATATATAATAAAACATTTTATTATTTTCTTATTTATGTAACCATATATATACTTATATATATATATAAGTATATATATGGTTACATAAATAAGAAAAATAATAAATGTTTTATTATATATACATTGAATACTTATTTGACTATATATATATATAATTACAATTACACATATTTTATTTAATAAATAATCAGTATATAATTACATATCCACAAGTAGTATGCTGACATAGATAGTCTATTTTGTGGCCCAGGCGAAGCTCGAATTTTGCAGTGAGAGATTGCCAGTGACACAAAGCCATTTTTCACATCCGTTTATATGCATGAAATTTGGCTCAACACACAAGCATCACCAACAACTATTCTTCACACCGCATTCGTACGATGGAAAATCCAAACGTTTATGGTTTCAACGATAATAACGACGACATTGCTAACAATGATGATACTGAGACAACGGATACACCCAAAGGTATTTTAATAATGTTCAGATAACCGTACTGTATTCCATAATAAACATTGAAAAAAACAACGTTTCTACACAAAATAATTCCAATTTGTGATACTTGTTTTAAAGCTAAAACATTACCAAACAAGTTTTTATTTATGAGTAATCACTGCTGATTAAATTTTTCATCGTTAATAGTAAAATTTTCATTTCAAAGCCACGCATACACCTGCGACAATATCCAAGGTAACGTAAGTTAGTAATGTTAAATAATATAACGAAAACGCAATTTGTAACAATTTTGAGCCTACAGTTCCAGCTGGAAATTTCGGCTCGCTCGAAAGGCAACATTGTATTTGGTGATATGATATTTGAATAAATCAGTAGCTTGTCTTATCGTCAAGCTAGGAAATTCCGAATGGTGAATATATAATTTAATAACACGTACACATCTATACTAAGCACAAACTTACAAAATGAGCCGAACATCAGTTAGTGCTGCTTGAATAGTTAAGGATATGACCACTTATTAAGCATTTAAGGACTCACAATGTGCAAGTACATAGAACATAAATTGCTCAACAAAATAAGACCAATAACACACACATAGCTCAAAGGGTTGCGGAGATATTGCCGATTCGTATATTTTGGGTCCCATGGGTGAATTAAAAAACCTGTTTTGACCCAATATTACGGCGTAAATAATGACAACAGCAACACGATATTAGCAGCTATATAGAAGATGATATGCTCTATAAAATCAGACCAATAACACCCATATAGATTGCTAATTTCATGCATTTAGATACCATGGGCTAATTCAAAAACCGCTTTTGGCCCAAACCCCACGTCCGGTAACAGCCGCACAGCAAAACATTATTGAAACGGATAGAGCTAAGCGCGCGGAGTTTCTACTGAGGGCGCTAGGGAAAATGATTGTGAAAATTTGTTTTTGTCTGATTCTGTCACGCATAATTTATCTTTGGTGGATGCATTTTGAAAAAGTTTTTTGTTTGGTAGCAGAAGTGATGAGGATATGCCCTTTAGTTGAACGTGAAAAGATCGCACCGCATCATAGGGGCAAAATGGCAAAAAACAAGGTTTTAAAGGGCTTAACCAAATTTGTCCATACAGGTACCAGCTTTTCGCTCCCCAAATTTCGCGACACAATCGACCGAGACTACCGTTTCAGGTTTCGCATCAACCGAGACCACCAGAATCAGCGCACGAAGATCTACAACTTTGGTAATGAAACACTTTTTTTGCGCGACCACTCCTGGGCCGCTGTTAGTCTGAATATGGCTCACCAAGCCTTTGCCAAAAGTATTAATTTTTCAAATTTCGGCACGTTTTTACGTGGTTTTACCTTACAACGAGCGTCTGTTAGGTTATCAAGCACGTTAAATACGATAGTTGTGCTATCTATAAGTTCAACTTGATTATATAATTATATCCTTTTATGGAATTTCCAGGGTATTAAGGTCGACGAACCCGATTTCTAAAATGTAGTGTGTTTTCATTTTCTTGGTTAAGTATTGCATGCAGGACACCAAGAATGGTTTATATAGGTTTTTCGGTATGCTGAATAGCGTAGTTTGGTTATCTAGTCTAGTGCAAATACTGCATGCCTTTTCAGATTTTTCAATAAGTGTACGGTCAATGGACCAAACTGCCGGTAAATATAGTCTGCGTACAGTAAGCTTGAAATATATAGCGTACATAGCATCAAGAACGGTATATATTATATAATCTACATATCATACATGCTGATGCTTCAGCGTCTTAGGCGGTAGCCAAGGTCGGCAGTGCGAGGTCATCTGAGGGGGAAGAGGCCCAGAGGGGAGTTGGGGAGGTCCTCTGAGTGCTAAGAAAGTTGACGACCATCCATCAAAAGGCACAATTTTTCACCAATGCCTGCCAATATTCACCCATTTTTGCTACAATTTCGAAAATTTAAAATTTTCCGCGTCCCTTCAGCGAGCGGGCTGGAGGGTTGCGGAGCCTTATTGTGGGTAGGGACGTCCTCTCAGGGGAGGGGGTAAACCAGGGGGTCCGAAGGCTCAGGGAAAGTAGCCCCATGAATCCCTGCTTCGGCATGCATGATAATAGATTGCCTAAACTGCAATGAATCCGGCTGCCAGAATATAGTTTGTCTTCAGTATCTTGGTTATATATTGCATACATGGTATGAAGAATGTTCTACATATAAGTTTTTATGTACGCTGGATACGATGGTTTTGTTATCTAGAGCCTAGCACGAACACTTCGTGCGTTTTTAATGTTTTCGGTGGGGTTAGGGCTAAACGATCTAAAGTTAGATTTAATAAGCAATATAAAATTACACGCCAATATTATGTTCACCTGTTTATCCATGTCGGCTCGACCGTGTAAGTGCCAATAAAACAGAACTCCTTCAACGACAAAAGCCAAAATATAGCTTACATACATCATATTCGGAGGTAACTAAAAGTAAAGCGTGATCGTATACGCATTATCGTGACAAGAATGCCCTACTATGAAACTTCGAAACTGCTGCTTAAAGCCCTACAACTAACAATTAGTTATATTTATTTATGTGTTTGTTATATATACAGTATACCGCTTTTGATCCGATATTTCTGAGAAAAATTATAAATCAAAAGGCTCAGAGAGCTTAGCCTGCTTTGTACGATGGGAGCGCATTGTCATCTTTCGGTTTCCGCAAGCAAAAAACGAGTGTTCTTTGTTGGTGCTTCCTAGCAAAAATTTTGTTCTCTCTCTATTTCATTTCCTTCTGGCATATTTGGACAAGTTGTTTTAACCTCAAATAAGACGTGTTTGCATCGTTTCTGAGTTGATATATTGACTGTTTTATTGCATTTCAGCGAAACATAGAATTTTTGAAGTCCTCCAGTTATACTGGGGACAGACACAACTTAATACCTCCTGGTAAGATTTCAGCGAATGGAGTAACTAATCTAATGCTTCAAAATATTATAATTACAGTTCGTGTCGGCTTTGTAAAAATTCGGGCAGGAAATTACTGAAAGAAACACAAAACGCAAACACAACGTTATTAGCACATATTATTAGAATCTATTTAATGTCGAAAAAATCTGATAAAATATATCAATTTAGTGACAAGCTTTGATAGGATAGGAGAGACCAAGGACAATGTTGATCATTTGCAAGACGAAAGGCCCCACTGAAGGTAAATTCAAAATTTATCCTTTAATAATATCTTAGAAAGCCAATCATGGAATATACAAATAGTATTTGTTTCACATATCGTTGAAAGTTCGTCGGAATTTTTGAGAGGTTTTTAAAAATATATGTGTAGTTTTAAGCTGTTCGAAATTATATCAAACACTGCAGGTCTAAAATACTGCCCGAATTTATGTTTGTGCTCCGTCTTTAATAACTTAAGATGTTAAAACTAAATATTATTTATGGAATCAAGTTTGGCCGAAACCCTAGGTACTCGACCGAAACGACCTAATGCAGGGTCAGCACCTCACTTCGCAACTCTGTCGAATTTCCGATACGAAGAATATATACACTTATTATATTATCACCTGATACCACCTGACCGCGCTTGTGCGGGCAGCCGTTGTTCTAAGGATGAGTGTTTGCCAAAATATCCGTTTACCAAGACATTATATTCTATCGAATGATGAAAGACGTGGAGTAGGTCATGCAATTGTAGCACGGACTGTATCAGGTGAATATACAATATGAACAAATAACAACAAATTGTTCGCGAAAAATAATTCATTTATAATAATTTAACTGAACAGCTGCGAGTTGTTCACTATCTGTTGGCGAAGGATTTGCATGTTGTGCCTATTGGTATGTAACAGTATAATACACCTTTACACATACAAATACAAAATATATACATACAAATATATATTTTGTTTAAATAACATCCTGAGATTTATGGTGTTGCTTTGGGAAAAAAGTGGTATATATCATCGTGAAATATTAACTTGATAACCATTGGTTTGAAAACCCTACGTCACATCAGAGATTAATTCAATTGCTGCTGCATTAGTCTGAAGTATTTGATAGAAGGGAATTATCGTGTAGAAAATTGGGCAATGTCAAAACCCAGTAACGGTGGCTAAAAGCTCACAAAAGTCTCATCTCCATGGGTTCATCGGATTACGAGTACTCCGTCAAAGTACACCTATAACAACATGTAGTTTAAATGTGAAAAAATGTTACTTTAAATTTAAATTACATAGCTAGTCAGAGTCACGTACATTTATATCATATGATCGGCCTATTTTACACAGGACACAGAACCTTTTAAGCCAGCGAACCCAGCATAGCATCTAGTAGTCCTATCTGTTAATAAAGTTCACTAAATTTAACAAAATTTACATTAATTTTATATATATGAATTTCTTCTCAAGCTAACGTTTTTAATGTTGCCATAATATTTTTGTCACAGAAACGTTCTCAAGACATCTTAAATATTCTCACAACTTAATTCCAACTGCCCTTCTAAGGACTGCAATAAATCAAATGGAACAAAATGGCAGAGGTTTAATGGTATGCTGCTAGGTTATTAAAGATACCTTGTTAATTGTCACAATATCCAGCTAATTTTGGTAACAATCGATTTGTATCGCTGACAATAATGATACGTGGTATGGTGAATTTTTAGAAATTATTTTTCGGGTTACGAAGGATACCATTATGCAAAAAAACTAAAATGAGAATATGGTCGAAATGGTATGTTCTGCAAAAGCTAGTAGGGTTGATTCGACTCGTACCGAAAAAGCCATTTCATGTGTCTAAAATTTGGTCTGGAAACTAACAAAAAACCACGGTCCCGATGATCCTAAGCGTTCTCATTACTACATGCTTTAAACGTAAATTTCTTCCAAACAATCCAACCATAATTTACAAAGTTATTAAGCTTATTTCGCTTCGCAGACTTTACAACTACTGTATTAACATAGCAACTAGACTTACATGGACTTTATAATGATGCAATACTTCCAAAAATCCAGTCATGCCGAAAAAGAAAAACATCGTAATGTGTTGCGCGTTACCAATGTGTACGAAACGACCAGATGAATTGAAACCGGTTATAACTTCCCCCGTAATACCGACCACTGTTACAAACACTTTAAGCATGCTCTCTATCGGTAGGCCACAGCAGCACGATGGTGCAAAATATGACCTTGACTGAAAAACACACAGAAATAATGCGAGAACTATTAGCAAGATTATAAAAGATCATAAAGATGTTAGAGAAGGTGCCATTTCTGCGTCTTCTGAATCTCTACAGGTTTTTGCTTCCACATACATTCACCCTGTCGTAAATCGAATTTTTATTAGTTACCTGCAAGACTGAAATGCTAAATTTTGGCAAGAAAAATGTCAAATTTTGACATGTTTCACCAACAAAGAAAGGTAAAGAGTCCATATATGTTGTCGGGTTGTTAAATACGATGAAAACGACTGTGCTACGACACGACAAGCGATAGCGCATGGTACTCAAAAGAAATGAATGTCGCCTTTCGAACGAACGAATAACGAACAGAATCTAAAAAATTTATTTATCGCCGAACACTCGAATACTTTTCGAACAAACTTCGAAAAACTCTCTAATAAATGTGAGCCAAAATTGCGAATACCTCTCGAACTAACTTCGAGCACATTTCGAAAAAAATTTGAACTTATCGAACGAACTTCGAGCGAACATTACTCATTTCTGGCGAGTATTGTACTACTAGTATCACACAAACGAGGGTGAAACTGCACGAGCGTGATATAATCCATATAGTTGCCATTATGTTTAAACCCTGAAACGCTATAATGCGATCAAGTTGGACTCTAGACAACAAATAAAAAACCTATATATATACACCACTTTTGATGCCCTGCACGAAATAAATAACAAACAAATTAAGACAGACTGCATGCTCGAAACAGAGAGCGTGGACGGTAAACCTATTGAAAACAGCCGAAAAACATGAAATATTCTCTAGGTAACCAAGCCATCGTAATTCAGCATACCGAAAAAGCCAAACATATCATTTTTATGCCTTGCCTGCAATACATCAATAAATGGACAGATTATATTATGAAAATCTAGTTCTGTGACCTCAAACCCATTGAGAACCTCTGAAAAGACATATTCGTGTTGGACGCTAGATACATTGTATTCAGTATACCGAAAACCCTAAACCATTCTTGAAGCCCTAAACGCAATAAAAATTAAACAAATGAAGACCGAATACAGTTTGAAAATCGGATTCGTCGATCGTAAAACCCTTGGAAACACTTTTGAACAAAGTGCCCAAAAACGTCAAAAATACCACTTTTGACACCGCTTGCCAACCGAAAAAAGTCAAATTAGACTCTAGATAACAAAAAACGTATTCAGCGTGCTTCATAATCTAATAGGCACTCGATGTAAAATAAAAACGTGAAATAACTTGCTAAAATTTAAAAAATCGACATCTTTGGTGAACGGTCAACTCGGACCCATAGCAGCCCCGAGAGTGATATCACAAATAAGTTTTGTTGATCAAACTTGTAGATCTCGATGTGTTGATTCCGGATATTAGTCTCCGTTTTTCGATATGTCGGGAGATATTGTCTGCGAAACACAGGTACCCGCGTGGCCAGATTTGGTAAAGAAACCTTTAAATATACAGTTTTCGCACTTTTGATCCGGAAGATAGGTTCGGAGCTGTTAGCATTCAAATAAAGTGCAAAATTTTTGCTGCAGAACAAAAGATTGTCGAAATCTGTCAAAAAATGATGTATCAGTGACACCGATAGACAAAAAATTCACACGATTTTACGCTCTAGCGCTCTCAGAGTAAACTCCGCTGGCTCCACTCGCCCCGTTTCAATAACGTAAAACTGTGCACGAAATTCTACTTTTCATGAAAGTTGTGATTTATGAATTTCGTAAGTTTCCGTCTGTTTGGAAATTGGAGAAAATATAAATGGTCCTATATTTTTTGTGCTAGAAATAGCCGTAAGGCAACGTATTTAATTAATGTATTGTTAGTATAATATTGTCTTCCAGCATCCCTAAAGTTCGCTCAATAAGCTAAATTTTGAAGTTCGCAATAGTGATTAGGAGCACACCACACTCACTCGCTACAACTCTCATTGCCATACTAATAACAGCTACCTAGTTCTGTGTGCAGAGGACGATGAAATTAGACATTGGAATCAGCATTATATGGCTGAAAATGTTTCCTTTAAATGATATTTTTATATTTTGAATAATGCAGTTGCTTCAAGATTGAAATTCATTTTCACAAAACTACCTATGAATAGAGGAAGACGAGTAGGAAAACCCAGCGCTTTGATGAGCGACATTAAACACAAGTAAGGGTTAGCTTAAATAAGGCTAGTAGCGTTATATGTAGAAACCAGCTCGTAGCGTTATGTCCCGAATAGTTATTTATATCGATTATAACGGAATGAAAACAATGAGCAATTATACTAAAGGTAAATATGAACGTACCCTATACGAACGATTCCCAGTTCGGGAAGCAAAATAAGCCAATGTTGTCTGTATCGCGTGCCACAAAGCGAAAACCAACAGAAACGATCCCGGCAAAACATGCCCCATAAACGTTCCCATATTATTTAATATTAAGTAGCGAATCGATCACGGTATTAAAACGCAGTCTACAAAATGAAAAGTTGTGTTTATATGTACATTTAAACCATTTCCATGTCATTTAAAGCATTAAACCATATCAATTCATTCAAATCGAGGCGAATAGTAAATTTAGTTTTATAAATCTGTGGAGCATTGTAAAACTTAAATATCTCACAGGATTGTCCGCCAATATGTGGCACTAGGTCAAATTCAATCGTAAAGATTCTCTCTCCGCGATGGTTCAAGGTAATGCTCACATTGTGATCGCGATGGCTCATTTTGCATAAAGATTATATTTTCGCTGTCTTTTCCCAACTTCTTATCTTCTCAATTTCCCATCTTTCCATCTTCGCAATTCACCAACTTCCCATCTTCCTAACTTCCGCTCTTCTCAATTTCCCATTTTCCCCACTTCCCATTCGCCAATTTCCCTACTATTGGTTTTACACCTTCCCAATTTCCCAACTTCTCAATTTCCCATCTTCCCAATTTCCCATTTTCCCCACTTCTCATCTGCCAATTTCCCATCTTCCCAATTTCCCAACTTCCTCTCTTCCAAACTTCCCATCTTCCTAACTTCCTCTCTTCTCAATTTTACCATTTTCCCCACGTCCCATCTGCCTATTTCCCGACTATTAATTTCCCATCTCCCTAACTTCCTCTCTTGTCAATTTCCCCATTTACCGACTTCCCATCTTCCCAAGCTTTCTAACTTCCCCTCTTCTCAATTTCCCATTTTCCCCACTTCCCATCTGCCAATTTCCCTACTATTAGTTTTACATCTTCCCAATTTACCAACTTGCCATATTCCCATCTTCATAATCTCCTAAACTTCACAATTTCCAATCATCCGAATTTCCCAACTTCCCAACATCACAATTTCCCATGTTCCCAATTTCCTATCTTCTCATTTCTCAAATTCCTAACTTCCCATCTTCCTCTCTACCTCTATTCTCAATTTCCCCATTTTCCCCACGAATTATAATTTAACAATATTTTCCAGAAATTCGTTTTTGAAATGTCAAAAATAACGTTTTTGAAATGTCAAAAATTTTTATTAAATGTTCAGTTAACTTAAATTTACTATATATTATGCAATGATTAACAAATCTCTGTCGTTCGTGAAACACACTGGTCGACACAAATGAGCTCTTCTATTACGGAGACACTGTTTGCAAGATAGTTCTTCAAGCATATGCAGATATGCAAAAGTTCACTCACAGGTACAAGATATTAAATTTTACTAAAACTGTGTGTCTGACTGAGTTCCCACAAGTTTATTGCGACACAATAAACTATCATTTTGATTCATTCTGACACCAAACATAAAACGTCGCATAGTTCAACGTTTGGGCACCAAAGCAACTGAATGCGTACACATTTCAAGACTTGTAGCCTACTATGAAAAACCTAAAAGTAATTCCTAGCAAATGGTTGGTTCTTTTTATATCTGGCCTAGTTGAATCTCATTAAACAAATCCGTAGAATTTACCGTATAAGCCTTTTAAATGGGCAAGCACCAACTGAATTCCCGCAGTTTTACTTCAAGCAAGGTTAAGCGTGCCGTGTTCTCGTTGTCATAGTGCGTTGTGGAGCTAGTATGGCCATCGTTACAGAGCCTGCGTAGCAATACAGTTACTCACTGCACCATCGTGAGACTGTGAGACAGCACCCATTAAAGAAACAATCGGTTTTAAACAGCTCCCAACGAAAAAGACAGCAAAATCGTTTATCTGCTTCGGTGAGGGGAAGGTGGACGCCAAGGCGGGCGGGGCAGGTGAAGGCGAAGGTCGTCAGGAATAAATTTTTTCAATTTTTAGGGACCAAAAATTGGTCAATATTTGCTCCCAATTTCTCTCGATTTTTGTTGTTTAAATTTTCCGCGCGCCTTGAGCTACCTCCAGATGTGGGTTGCAGAGGCACCAAAAGGGGAAGGTATCCGAGCGTTACATAGTTACTCTCAACTCGGTCTCCCCTAAGAGCATATATTCAATAGAACAAAGAATCACCCGCTATAGTAAGTTACATATATTATATACTATTACATTGATTTGAGATTGAATTTTAAATAAAAATTGTGGACAGTGGAGATTTTTTTGGCTATTCTCGTCGCTGCCGGAACCATCACAATGCTACCCAGCAAATACCTATACTTCTATATACCAATCAGGGAGTAACCGGAATTCGGGTTCCGGCGAAAATCTTGTTCCGGTTGCGGTTCCGGCAAAAACCATACTGGAACCAGAATTCCGGTTTAAAAATTTGTTTAAAATTTTCCACGTTTTTTGCTTCATCCTGTAATCAAAACATATGTAAATATATTATACAATGATCAAGCTCCAATATAACCAACCAAAAGAAAAGATTAACTAACCAATTTGCCGTGTGAAACGTAAGTAGAGCACATAATTAGAGCAGGAATTTTTCATAATAACCTGCAAGAGTTTGTTAAATTAAAGCCAGGTCGATGCTTGTAGCAGCTATTTTACACATCCAGAAGTCTGTGGGATACGTTTGAATTAAACCGGTCCAACTCGGTAACAGAGTATGGCTTACGCAGAAGCACTTAGGGTATGCTTGGCTAGCATAAATTGCATCAAGCACCCGCCAGTGCGGTTGTAAACTTGGTAAATCAGTCTAAATTGAAGTACACTAACGGTATCTGCAACGCAGCTAGAAACTGCTTTCTTGGCAATGAACTGTACTCATTGAAACTATGCAAGCAGCATCACAGTGTGTCTCATTTATAGCATTCTGATTAGAAAGTTATCATCATTATGATCTAACTGACGGGCACTGTTTGTCCAACACTAGCCTAAACAGTGTCTCTGACCAATGAACAGAAAATTACCTTCTATCTATTATTTTCTCTTAGAATCATATAAACCCATAATTTCAAGTTTCCTACAGAAGAACATGCAACAAACGTATGTGTAGTAAAGGGAGTCGACTGGAGACAGAGCGAAAGTGTATTTTGCGCTTCAAGCTTTGTAAGCACATTCGATTTGATGCAGTGGTGTATAGTGGAAGACATTTTTTGCTCTGAATGTCCCAAAACCGACATACTTGATCGATAAATAAACATTATTAGCTTCCTAAGTCTCTTTATAGTTTCAGAAAGGCAATAATACCATTGCAATATATTAAGTTTAATGTAAAAGTTATTTTTTATGCGTTGTAAATCCACTATACCTTCGTTTCTTCTATCATCTGTTTTACAATATATAAATTTCGAAGACCAGGTTC
>JASANE010007839.1:0-19252 GCA_030248225.1 Trileptium ribeirensis
AAACGCATACGCTGGGCAAACCACGACGTGTTCGCCACAGCAGAAAAGAGAGCTACCGTCCTTCCAACAAACCAACCGTTGCGTTCAATTCTCAAGCTGGATAGACAAGTGCAGAAGAGCATAGAAGATCATTTCATATGTCTAGCGAGACAGATGTGCGCAGCTGCTGCAGAGAACGATCAACGTAGACTATATCGTCTTATCCTGCAATGTAAAGGCAGGAACCACTATCAGAAAGGTTTGATACGCAAAGTCAACGGTGAAACACTAGCGACCAATACACAACAGCTGGAACGTGAGCGTGAATCCTTCAACACGCTGTGCAATCGCGACGCGCCAACCAACCCGCTGCAAGACGATGAACTGCCGTTCACTGGCTTCTGCAGCGATAACAATTCGTCGACCCTACAAACCCAGCACCAAATGTTCAATGCAGACAAGGCACGGCTTGCCGCCAGAGAGCTACAAAGCTGCTGCTTCACATATAGTCGGACCACTCTGCTTACTTCTGCAACATATATGAGGGAGTGATTCAATTCCAGATGCCTGGCATTTAGCGGTCCTATTGCCACTGCATAATAAGAGCGACTGATCCATATGCTCGAGCTACATGGGACCCCACCCACACAGCACCAAATGTTCAATGCAGACAAGGCGCTCCGCTGGCGAACACGGCTTGCCGCCAGAAAGCTACAAAGCTGCTGCTTCACATATAGTCGGACCACTCTGGTTACTTCTACAACATATATGAGGGAGTGATTCAATTCCAGATGCCTGGCATTTAGCGGTCCTATTGCCACTGCATAATAAGAGCGACTGATCCATATGCGCCTGAGCTACATGGGACCCCACCCACACAGCACCAAATGTTCAATGCAGACAAGGCGCTCCGCTGGCGAACACGGCTTGCCGCCAGAAAGCTACAAAGCTGCTGCTTCACATATAGTCGGACCACTCTGGTTACTTCTACAACATATATGAGGGAGTGATTCAATTCCAGATGCCTGGCATTTAGCGGTCCTATTGCCACTGCATAATAAGAGCGACTGATCCATATGCTCGAGCTACATGGGACCCCACCCACACAGCACCAAATGTTCAATGCAGACAAGGCGCTCCGCTGGCGAACACGGCTTGCCGCCAGAGAGCTACAAAGCTGCTGCTTCACATATAGTCGGACCACTCTGCTTACTTCTGCAACATATATGAGGGAGTGATTCAATTCCAGATGCCTGGCATTTAGCGGTCCTATTGCCACTGCATAATAAGAGCGACTGATCCATATACTCGAGCTACATGGGAATTTCACTTTTGAATATGGCCTTTAAATTGCTAGAATCGCCAGCAGGTTCAAAGTGTGCAGCAAGCAGCTCACACGCGAAGAACAATGTGGATTCAGACTAGGCAGAAGTACAGTATATCAAATCCATGTTCTACACATGTTACTAGATGAAAGACACGAATACCGTCAGCCGCCGTGGCGTTTGTTGACTTCAAATCAGCTTTCCGCTTTGTTCATTGAGAGTCGCAGTAGAAAATATTAGAGTTCGAGGGCCAGCCACGGAAGATGACTGTCATGATTCGAGAACTGTACGAATGTGCTATGTTAAGCTCGGCTAGTCTCTATTAGACCCGTTTGAAGTAAAGTCCGGGGTAAACATGGTTCACTTCTTTTACCGACTCTGTTAAATGTCGCTATAGACTATGTAATGCGCACTGCATGGACCCAACTGATGAAGCTACAACGAGGATGGAGCCAAATTGATTGGCGCCGATTATGCTGCTGATATTGATCTTATCGCGGAAAGTGAAAGTCAGCTTCAAGACATGCTCGATCGTATGAACGCAGCACGCAAAGGTATAGGTCTGGTTATTAGCGAATCAAAACAAAAACAATGTGCTGTGGCATGAACAATATTCCAACAGTTATGCTTAATCACAAAACCTCGAACACGTTGACCGATTCTGCTACTTCGGATGCACAATGCGCTGGAGCGGCTCAAGCGACGTGGATGTACTCAACCGCGTCTACAACCTTTGAGTGGCAGGAAACAATTATGGTGCTTGAAATATGTCACAACGAATACCAAGCTTAGCGTTTACAACACGGCCATGCGGTTCATACTTTTCTATTCCAGCGTCACATAGTCAGTCAAGTTTAGCGATATACATCACATATATGTGTTCGAAAATTTTTACAGACAGAGAACCATCGGCATTTCAAAATTTGACCGTCTAACGAACAATATTCTTAGATCCAGGGCCGGTCATCTAATGTCAACTCAGTATGTGAAAGCAGGCATGCGTTAGACTACTAGATCATGCACTCCTGATGGCGGACCCTTGCAGCGACGGTCCCCGACGACTTGCAGCGGCAAAGGCTTTAGCACAGTGGACCCGACCAAGGGGCCGTTCCGTAGTATCTCGGAAACGTCAAGCCGTCAAGGACTGCGAACATTGGTTTCGTCATATCCCATTGAGACAGTAGCGCAACGACCCAGTCTCAGTAATGACCCGTGCACCCAAAAACAAAGAAATGTGGCAAGAGATGGTGGATATGAAGGCACCCTACATCCGCAGGGCCAGGTAATCAGTTAAGTATATATGTTGTTTGAGAAATTTTGCCGTAGGCGGTTCGTGGGAATCTCACTAAGAGATTATATCACCAACGATGAGCTCGGAAAACGATGAATCATACTAAGCCTCCTAGGTTGTTCTCAAAGGCAACCGCTTGCGGCTAGCGGGGCTGAACAGCGGATGAAAGCCCGATGCCTAGTCGTCTTCTTGCGGCGGACACGCCGAGGGATGGTCAAGACCGAGAGGCCGAGCATTCACGACATGGAAACGGCAGATCCCCAAAGATGCTGCTATTTATTTCCTGAGGCCTCTTACCGCTTCTGGCGTAATGATCCTTGGAAAATCCTGCATGAGACCGCAAAGAATAGAGAAGGATGGTGAATGATGATTTACGTGGGGGAACTCTGCAACCGCAGGTTCGGGTGAATATTTAGGTAAATATATATATCTAGGAATATATATATAGCTGCCGTTGGGCTTTTAGTACGGTATATTCGAGAGAAATACACAATTTTTGTAACAAATCCGCCGATTTATAATAAACGAACTATATATAATAGATTATTATATGTTATACAAAGATATAGTCACCTAGTTGTTTTACTGCATTTGGCTATGTCCAAGCTAAAGTCTATGAAGCCGACGATTCAAACGAATTTCTACTCGTTTCAGCATTATAATCTCTAGCCATTTTCGTATGATGGTAAATTATTACATAACTAGGCGTGGAGATTCTTTTGCTGGTTTTGATTGTTGTTTTTTTTGGTTTTGTTTCTTTTTTCAATTATCACTAAAGTTAAACAATTTTTACGGTGGTTGGGAATCCGCCGACCTAGGTACTCGTTGCTTATATCATACATGCCGAAGCAGGGGCTCAGGGGTACCCTCTGAGGACTGGGCCATCCCTAGGCCCTGGTCTACCCCCTTCCCCCGAGAGCACCACCATGCCCTCTCTTAGTGCGCCGAATCATCACCTCCCTACGCCCACCTGACCCGCGGGATATTTCACAAAAAATTGGCGAAAATAGGGTAAAAATCGCAAATAGGGTATAAAATTGCCAAAAATGGGCCCCCGCTGGACAGCGGAGTAGCCGTCAACTTTCTCCACTCCCCTCCCGCGTGGAAGGACTTCATCCCCCTCTACCCCCTCAACTTTCTCCGAGATGTCTCCCACACCGGTCCACGGCGTCAACATGTGTGATATATAACTCATAATATTTTGTATCAAAGATATGGCCCCTTAGTTGTTGCGTTTACTACTAATGGCGCTATGAAAGCTAGATATGCAATGTCAATGGTTTATTTTATATGAATCTTATACTTGGCGCTAGTGTTACAGCCGCCCTGGCTGCTACTGTACCTAAACAGAGACTAAGCTCCAGGACCTAAAATATAACATTAGGGAATATTTAAAACTTTTTCAATTATTGTTTTAGAGTATTGCCATCATACCATCAATGCATCGCGAATTATTCATATGAACCGATCGATATATACAAACTAATGCCTGATTATCGAACGTCATTGGCACATTTAGCCAACTGTTCAACTGTTCAAATGCTCGAACGCTGTTTGTTGCCGGAATTGCACGAAATTTGTGGAAATCAGACTGCGAATAATATGTATCGACTTTTCTACTACAATCTGGCTGTGCCATTAAACGAAGAAATTGGCAAATGTAAATTGACACTTCCGTAGACCACCTTCAGTAACCCGACAAAAATGTGATACTGTCGGGTCATCAATATCAGCTTTGTGATCAAGTTAATAGCTTTGCGTTAATGTTATGCAGTAAATGTAAGGTAGCATTTTGCGGGGCTTGTTAAGTAGATGAGCGGCAGCTCCTAGATAGCTCAGTTGTTTGTGTTCACGCCTTCCAGTGATGCTATTCTTCCGATTCGTGGCGCTGGCCCATGCAGTTTGCCAAGCATTGCACGATACCCAAATTAATACCGACAGCAAAATACCAATTAGCAAAACGTATTTGATGTTTAATGTTTTCTCTTTTACAAATAAATTGTAGCAGGATGCAGACATATATAGACCCGTTTATTGACCATCGGGATTTGAAACCGCACTGAAAAATCGGAAACAACATTTCCCAACTTTTGGCGCTTTCACGATAAAGAATTAAGCAATTTTGAAAAGAAACAGCTGACTTATTAAATGCAATGCTATCTCTCCAGCTGTCAAAGACGAATATTACTTAACAAAAATATAATTGCTTAATAATATAAAAAATAAATAAAAAATTCATTTCCTCTGAGCGTTTCGAACAACGTTTGACAATAGATCAATTCGGTACTAGAGATCGAACTCGGGTTATTCGATCGCAAGCAGCACATGGAATACACAGAACTATATTAAGAGAACCGCGTTCGTTAAGGAACCTCGCAAAGCAAACGAATATCAACGTACGTTTATATCCATTCTGCGACGTACGCATGTAAGGCACACAAACAAAAACATCATATTAATAATCATATTAATATGTTTGTGTGTTCAATTTCGACTATACATTGCAGTATGGTCGGGTGTTGTGTGGCCAGAAACTGGTCGGGTTGAAGTATACGCCGGTTTTTCTGATTTTTTCCCATCTGACTCAACTTTAAGTTGAAGGCGAATTTTAAACATTGCATCATTTTTCAAGTTTAAAAAGTATATATACAGATGATTTAAACAGTTCAAAATCGGAACGTGTTCCCTGAATGGTCTGAATTAAGCTTCATGCAGGTTTGTTGGTAGTTTCAACTGCTCTATACCTGTGATGCGAGGCTATCCCGAGTTTACATCAAACATAGACGTGTGTGTATTATTATAGAAAAATGGCAATAACAACGATCCATTATAAATACACAAATGTTAAATATATGTCTATAGATCAAAGGATCACGTTCGCCTGACACTGCGAAGTACTTGATGCCGCTTTTCATGATATATGATTGTTCTTTACCGACTTAAATAAAAGCCTTTATATGATTATATTTGGTTGTAATTTGTGTGTTCATCATGTTATTCGTATCCCAGCTGCGTGCAATTTAAAAATGGAATGTTCGAAATGTTAAAAATGGAATGCATGGAATGTTCGTAAAAACTGTTGTTCACAAACAATTGTTCACACCCGACCCGATCCCACAATTCGTAGACCCGACTGCAGTGCGACCGCAAATTCTGTATGTGCAGCACGGAATATCCGGTATGAAAATAATAAAAGTTGTACAAAAATATGTGTTCGCAATCCAGAATCTTTTGGGGTGTACTTATACTTATCAGATATGTATTATACGAGCATTCTCATTTATCATAGCTGGGTAGACCGAAATGGGTACACCGAATCAATCTTACCTTGAGATATTGCAAAATACTGTACTCTGCACGTAAATTTAACATGATATCCATCGACATTTTGGGTTCATAGCCGGACCTGAATTTAACCCAACGGCACGAGTCGGGGCTAGACAAGACCAGATTCAGCCGAATGAACCTGACCTGATCCTGAGGAGCACGCCCGCCAAGGTTGGACTAAATGCTCAAGTGTTGCGGCATGGCTCAAATTTCCCTCATCTCGATTCCTAGTCTCGATTATGCTTTAACTAAGGAGCTCGACTGCCAAGGCGGGCTGGGCCAAATGCTAGTGTTGTGACTGGTTCAAATTTCACCTTATTTCGATTCCTAGTTCCGATTATCCTTTAACTAAGCAGCACGACCGCCAAGGTGGGTTGGGTTAAATGCTAGTGTTGGGGCTGGCTCAAATTTCACCATATTTCGATTCCTAGTTCCGATTATCCTTTAACTAAGGAACACGCCCGCCAAGGTGGGTTTGGGTTAAATGCTAGTGTTGGGGCTGGTTTAAATTTCACTTTATTTCGATTCCTAGTTCCGATTATCCTTTAACTAAGGAGCACGTCGGCCAAGGTGGGTTTGGCTAATGCTAGTGTTAGGGCTGGATCAAATTTCACCATATTTCGATTCCTAGTTCCGATTATCCTTTAACTAAGGAGCACGTCGGCCAAGGTGGGTTTGGCTAATGCTAGTGCTAGGGCTGGTTCAATTTCACCATATTTCGATTCCTAGTTCCGATTATCCTTTAACTAAGAGCACGTCGGCCAAGATGGGTAGGGATAAATGCTAGTGCTGGGGCGGGTTCAAATTTCACCATATTTCGATTCCTAGTTCCGATTATCTTTTAAAATAACGGGTCGATAGTCGTGAAACTGGAAGTACAATAGATCAATGCCACCCCAATGGTGTTGTTGTAGCCATTTCCCAATGTAATAAAAGTGTAAAAACGTTACCGAGTACAATACATATTACGGCCAACGACACAATCACGATTTTTCAGAATTTCTTGATTCTCTTTACCTACATTTTTTTGACATTACTAAATGATTATAAGAGTTTAGGTTATCTCGTGCAGATACCTTCTTTTGAATGCTGAGTAACGCCTTCAAATTCAAATTTTGTGTGTCTGCTAATTATACAAGGAACACTATACAGAATTATTTACACTGTTACTAAACACGGTTGAAAAATATCTATTTATTACATATTGTCTCAGATTCCGTTCTTATAATTGAAGCGGAACCGCGTTGATTTGTTGAAATTGCAAAATGTTTTGCCTACGTTTAAAATATTTTTGTTTTAATACCATTGTAATGCATGTTGTAATTAACGAAACTTTTTTTGCTGGAAACAAGGTCAAACAGTGGAAATAGGTATATTCGAAAAAACTTCTAACCTTTGTTCTTCATAATACTTTTTCTCCATAATGCCCTTACGGTTGGTGTCTAATTATGTATGGGTTTTGACAGCTTTAGCCAATTGCATTCGTTTCGGAATTTCCGTATAAGCTACCACAATATATACCCACAAGGTGTAATTTTTCTTGTTGTAACTGGCGAATAAGCTCTAACCATTATATCGCACGCAATTATTACAAATCGCCCATGAATTATAGTTCAGTGATATTTATTAAGCTGAATCTATTTTTCTATCTATTGTTAACAAAATTATATTTTTTTTGCTTTTACACAACCATAACGTATATCCAGAGTGCTTTTATACGTAGTTTTTTTACCAACTTGAAATTATGTTTTTTGTGAAGAAATGTCACACAGTGCCGCTCTTTTCTAGGCATGAACATATCAGTGCCAATGTTTATTTTTCCTTGGAGAACCCAAGCACATTAGTTTCCAGAGTACAATCGAATTGTTTTGTCTATTCGCAGATATGCCAAAGTGTCTTTGGAATTACGTATTATTTTTTTGATAAGCCCACACAAATAAAAGATTGTTTGAAGGTAATATGTACCAATTTTTTTCACAAATATATGCTACAATAATTGTTGTCGATTTTTTTGCCACGGAACAGCGCTTTGCTAATGGCTTTAATTTAGCATTTAGTCTCTGATTACTGTTTACCAAAAACTTGTTAAGAAATTCTGAATAGTAAGCTTTGAAATTAAAAATATTAAATCTGCTATAACTCGTAATCTAAGTATTGAACACACGAATGTTGAATGCTTCCTGTCTCAGTGTTTGTTGAACCGGTTGACTGGTTAGGCTAATAACAAATGTGTTTGGCGGGATTATTAGCTCATAGATAATTTGTGTTTATTCTAATGAACCATACAAACTATACAAAGCTTAGCTACTAACTGTCGCTAGTTGAAGTCGTACCGCGCTACTCAAGCTCATAGCCAATTTGGTAAGTCAGCTCATGGGGGCAACTGGTAAGATTTATAAGCCGATTAGTATCATGAGTGCAGCACGTTCTCCACTGCATTAGGACCTGCACTATGTAAAGGGTACAAGATCAGTCCATCAAGGAGTGTTCATGATTCATATTTACGAGAACCCATAATTGGCATGAGACATTATCACTACAGCGTGGCTATTATTCTTACATATCGCCGATGCCAGAAAAATACCAAATGTGTAAAAATTGGGCGTATTATTGTGTATTTTATCTTACATCATGTCTATATTGAAATATCAAGCACATTGGATAAGATGATCTTGTTATATATATAGAATTCAGAATCGCCATAGATTATGCATTTAGAATTTTCAGGGTTTAAGGACGACTGTCGGCGAACCCGATTTACCGAAAGACCTTACTCTGTCGTCATCTAATTGTTTATACTTTGCTTATTGAGCTTCAGATAAGCTATTATATACCGATTTATCATACTTTAGAATACGCCGGTGGTACTCCTTAACTATCAGACTAGAATAATCTTCAAAGGTTTCCTTGCTGGAGCTAAAAATGTCCAAAACCTTCTTGAGTTGTGTTTTATCTGTCATGACGGCAGTTCCGAATCTACTAGTGCCTTGTGACATTTAGTCGTTAAGCAAAATACGGGCCAATTTGCCCACCTTGTTCTTTATACAATACCTCTAAAAATAATATACTATATATTTATATTACGGGCATGCTAACCGCGTAAAGCTTCACATTGCCGCGTGTTTTTAGCGCTCCCTTGTATTATACAATTGTTCTGGCTGTAGTATTTAATACAGCTCTGTTAATTTTTCGATTACATGTTTCGCCCGTTACGTTGCTTTCATGAATTTTATAAAATATTTTTTTACTGGGCTGAAAAACATTTCTAAATGTCAAATTTGTCAAATTTGTCAAAAATGTCAAATTTTTTAATGTTTTCTACGCACAACTTGTGGGTTGACAGTTGTTTGCATAATTTATTATTACAAATATTTTTCTAAACACTTATATTGAGAGCCAACTCAAATATCAAACCTGCGGATGTACTCTAAAAATGTTCACAATTATTGTGAGCAGCAATCGAACATTTGTTAAAAATTCCAAGAATTTTACTCATCTTTTACATAAAATCTTCTATAAATAAAGCATTTATATAAATAGCAGAAATGACGCTGCGTGGTATAAGCCTGAAAGTTTAATTTTAAAGCTGAAGTGAAGTTACATAAAAATTCTGCGAATTATTAACCGCTCTCTAGATCTAGCTAGCCTAGATTTTGGGCTGTATATAAATTGAGGTTTAGTTCGATCAGCAAGGCAGTTGCTGCCATCGACTGCAGAGTTAGCTGCAGCTGTTAGTTAGCAGAGTCAGTCGCGATCGTATATCTCAGAGTAAGCAGTCGCTTTTATTTCAAATTTTATTTCTTAGCTTAACTGCCACACGGCACCTTGTTATTTAACACTGTTCTAGCTAGACAGTAGTTATTACAAGCTAACGACATAGCGCTGATTCCGAGTTAAACGGAATTTTGAGGTTTATTGAGAACAGGCGGGCTGCTTTAAATTTTTCTATTGAGAGCACAGGGGTGCTCCACATTTTCATGGTTTACTGACAGCAGACGGGCTGCTCCGGAAATTTCGTTAAGAGCACAAGCGTGCTCGATATCTTAGTGAGTTCTTGAGAGCAGAGGGCTGCTCCGAAAAAAAATTGTTGCTTGACAGCACAGAGGTGCTCAGATAAAATTTATTGACTAGGTTGAGCTAAGCTTAAGGCAAAGCTTAGGCCGGATCGGCGGATTCACCTTGTAGTTCATAAAGTTTGCTCGAGCATTAATATTAATTTATTATTTGGATCTTTAGATCCACCTTGTCAATTCGACAATTCATTATTTTATTGCCATACTACTATTTATTTTAGTAATGTTAAGTTAGGAGCTTATTTTATTTTTGTAGTAAGTGAAGTCCGAGGTTCTGAGTGCTACCATTACACAAGGTTATTGTTGGAAAGTTGAAGAATTTTATACCCGTTAGGACTCTCTTCGCTGCATAATAGAATATATAATTTTAGCCAGTATTTATTTGGATGGTTTTACGTGCACCATCAATTCATTAACACAGTATTGGTAAATGCTGTATACTATTCCACGGTATGAATTAGACCAGTGGTAGACAAAACTCCACACACCGGGTAAATTATAACGTAAACGCCGCATTAGACGGTATTCCCTTACTTCACCGTACTAAGTGGTCCTTAAAAAGACTTCACTGTGCGCTGACGCTGAGTCGAACACTCCGGAAAACACTTGGACTAAGTTCAACTGGAGTCCTATGTATCATACATGCTGAGCTCCGAGGTCTCTGGGCTGGTAGCCGATGTCGGTCTGTGGATGGGTAGAGGAGGTGGTTAGAGGAGGGTGGTGATCAAAAGTTGACGACACTCGCCCCCATCCCGTCGAAGCTCATTTTTGCCAATTTCTCTCCAATTTTGGGAAATTTTTTCCCAATTTTCCCACCGCAACTAATCATGCGTTCAGATATATTTTAACGTCGGCGTTAAAAATATAGGCTGTGAAACAAATCTAATTAAATTTCGTTTAGAAAAAATTTTTGGAGTTCTGAGTATTAACGAAGAATTCTTAGTGATCATATGGTAAAATTTGTGAGGCTATCACGTCTCGGATTTTTTCTTGTTGCCTCGATTATCGGTTACATTTGTTAGAGCTCGAACCAAAGTTTGATACAAATACAGATCCCAACCAACTGCGTACACGTGGTGCAAAGCCGCTTGCGTCAGAACAAAGGGATGAGACAAATCTAATTCATGGCAGTATCTCATATTGGTGCTGATATTGGAGCGGACAATTGGTGCTGATATTTCTGCTAAATTAGGCTGACTATTGCTCAATTAAAGCTGTGTACGACTATACATAATGCTATTAAGGTAAATTTGGTATTTTAAAAGACGCAAGAGACTCAGAATGCTTAAATTGAAGATTGCCATATCTCCATAATTGGCGGAGATACAATGATGTTATTGGGCTCATTTTAAAGAGATTTTTGGAAACTTTACGTTGTTTCACGCGCTGTTAATTTCAGTGGTTGCCGGTGTTCTAGGTTTTGGTTTACGTAATTTTAAATGTTTGCCGATGGAACCTAAACACATGAAAACGGTTGATTATACATAAACTAAATAGATATAAGGCTCATTTTATAAAACAACCGTAGCCCTTTATGGCTGCTGTGACGCATTGCAGACTACCGTTACTTATGCTGTTAAAATAGGCAAAACATCTTTAATAATGAGGTCAAAGAGTCTCGAAATACACAGAAACGGCCGTATCTTCATAACCGATTGAGATATATGGGCTCATTTTGTAGCAGGATTATAGAAAGTAAACAGCTAATATCGATTTGTTGTTACTGTGTATTTACTTATGCTCTAGGCATCAGTGTATATGTGTCTTTAAATGGGGCCACGAGGCCCGAAATGAACAAAAATGGTCGCATCATTGCATTTGCTCACAGAAAATATCATATGAGTGAGATTGTGTTATTTTGTATAGCTAACTGCAGCGGGTATCTGGATGGGATTGGTTGCCATTAACGGTAGTTACATAGCTTTCAACTAATATGCATGTGATAACTAGCTTCGTATTTTTTCGGTATATCGAAGAAATGCGTTGAACGGCACATTCCAGCAGAAATTGGCATACTGATACGGACAGAGTTCACAAATTTTCCTGCAATAATGTTTCTCGCTTATAAATAGTATCATCAACTAACCATGAGGCGTATATGTAAGTGGATTGCAGACCGTACCAAAATCCGTATGCTAAATGTCCTGGCCTAAATGAGATTTGAATTTTAATTTAGGGCAGTGTATTCCACAAGTACAATAATTATACTAAGCGCCTAGGTCGACGAATTCCCCAATTTTGTAAAAATTATTGGATTGTAATGATAATTAAAAAAGAAACAAAACAGAAAAACATCAAGCAAAACCTGAAACATAATCCTGAGGCCTAGCTATGTAATAATTCGCTATTATACTAGTCGTCAAAAGATTATAATGCAGAAACGAGCAGAAGATCTTTTGGACCGTCGGCGCCGCAGACTTCAGCTTAGACATAGCCGAATGTAGCAAAAGGCACAACATGATGACTACACCTTTGCGGCAAAATCGCACAATGTATTATGCATCTTTTCTAGAACGCTATTGATTTCCTGAATTTAGTGCACTAAATGCCCAGAATTATGGCTTGTAGCGCCTTCAAGAGCTGAACGTTATGTTGTTAAAAAGAACATTTTTAGTGCGGGCGGTTGGGGCAGCCGAAGCCATCCGACTAATGCTTAGGCTTACTCTAAGCCTCATGTAAGATGTGAAGCATCGACTTAGTATAGCATGTGGGGCGTAGGCCTAGTAACGCATGATGAATTTCACTTCTGTCTTTAAAATTTACAGTCCAACTTACGTTATAATAAAATAAACCACATCATACTGGACATGTGTTCCTTTATAATCCCCTCTTGTTGTGATCATAGTAGAATTTGTTTTTTGGTTTTAACCTAAATATATGTTTTCGCCGTTCGTACACATTGTCTCAATTGGTCGTATTTCTTTTCGTTCATTCCGTTGTTATAATATGTCTGTCGTCCGTGTTATTGCATGTATCACGTAAATCACCCTGACATTTTTGTAAATTAACTTATTTTACATGTCATTTCTGATTTTCAATATCTTGATATCTATATATAATATTGTGTATTGATAAATACACGAAAATAAATATATACATATATCATATGGACTGGTGTATGTATATATTTGTTAGTATATAGGTAAATAAATATTTATCTATGTTTAAAAACAAATATAATGTAATATATTTGTTTTATATTTGAACATAGATATATATGTTTTATTTGTTTTTATATTATAATATAACCGTTAGTAATAAAGTGAGATATTTTCCGATGTTTCTACACGAAAACTAAACGTGACAGTTATATTTTACTGCTTGATTTCATATTTGATTACGTTGTTCAGCAACAATACTGGTCAATATACGGTTATATAATACTCATATATATATATAGTCTATATCTAACTTTATCCCACAGTAGTGGAGAGTTGTCGTCCATCAAAATGAATTTGCCGCTTCCACTCTGGTGCCAATGGAACTTCTCTCCCCGGGTTCCACATATATAAACTAGTGAAGCTCGCTTGCGAACCAGAATTCGAGTGGTGAAAATAATTCCCCGAAGTCTGTTGTAGAAAGCACACACAAACAAAGCCTACACACAGTACGCAGATGCAGCATTATATAAATCGTGAGTGATGAGTCATAGTTACGCCCACCTCTTTTGATAGCCATCGTATGCAGTAGACAAAACATCATACAACGAGTACAAAAACAATGAACTAACAATTTAATAATTCAATAAAACCCTAAATTGACCGTGAAAAGAACGTTAAAGAATTCAAACCGACACTTGAGAAAAATCTCATTTTTCATACCAAGTACGAAGCAGAAGTGTGAAAAAGGCTTGCCACACAATATTCTTGACACAATATTCTTGACAATGAGCTTGTCGGCCAGAACACCTCATATCCGACACTGAAACCAACAATAAACATACATTCAGGTGCTTTTCCCACGACTTGTCACCAAAAATTTCGAAAACGTCATTTTTTATGCCAAGTATGAACCAGAAGTGTAACAAATGTTTGCCCAACAATATTTTTAACATTTGCAATGAGTTTATCTGCCCAAAAAAATTAAAAGCAACAAAAACACACATTTAGGTGCATTTCCCATGACTTTTCGCCAAATATGAAATTTGGCGCCAAGTATGACTAATGCTAATATGCTAATGCTTATATTATACTTATGCTAATATTACAGGTTTTTGCAAAAAATATAAAGAGTTTGCTTGATATTTATGCTTATAATTCAAGTTATTTTCAAAAGACGATACCCGCTACACTTTAGGGCATCGTTGTAATGGCCATCCAGTGGTATTTTATACATCTACATTTATATTCATAATTAATAGCCCAGGTGTGAGCGATATTTACAGGCTTTTTTGATACTTATGCTAATATTGCAGGTTTTTGCAAAAAAGATAAAGAGTTTGCTTGATATTTATGCTAACAATTCAAGTTATCAAATATTCTGGTGCGCTAAATGGTTAATCAAAAACGAATCAGTCGTTTTACTAATTGAATTCGAGTGGAATGAGCGAGCGAATTATATCTCTTAAACTGACACATATAGGGCACATATGCCTTATACTTATATACTTGGTGGCGTTTAAGCAAATCAGTACAATTACTAAATATCACTTGTGCTCACATATCGCTTTATTTGTTGTAGACTTAGACCTGTGCCCTGGAGATTATTATGTATCCTTCGAAAACCGCTAACTGGATATTCTTTATCGCACCGCATTTATTTAAAAACTGTTATATTGAATTATAACGTTATATGATATTAAAGTTTGGATCCTGAGCCAATCAAAACTTCCAAGTCGCGAAGCACATGATAGCGTCAATTCTGTAATATGGGTCTATATGTACGCCAAGAGTGGTCCTTGCCAAAATCAGGCTTAGGGGCTACAGTTATACACCCGTTTTGCCGTCCTTGATACACTAAGCCTAGGCTTATTCCGTTTTCTACGCTAAGGTCCTTATATGAGCTTTATACTAAGCTTAAGAGTAAGGTCTGGGAAAAGGTAGGCTGCCGCCCCGCGAATCCTCCTCCGGCTATACTGTGTTCTTATATAGGATATAACGTTGAGCCCTTTAGCCTGACTTCTGCGGTGGACCTGATGGCAATGCTTGTGGAGTTATTGTAACACAATTTCGGGCACGTCCGCAGAAGAAAAAGCATTTTGAGCTAAAATACATACTTATGACGATATATATTAGTATATATACAAATTGGAATTGTTTATAATATCTCTATGCGCCTTTGTTTAAATTTATGTCAAATCTAAAATTAGTTTTTTGTGCTTGAGATTTGTTGTTCGATCGGCAAATAACATCGGGACGTGTAGTTTTTGATCAGTTTTCATCTTAAATTAGCAACTTTACAGCAGAGAACTCGATCAATCAAAATTGTGAACAAATTGGTGAAAACTTTAATTTTCATTTTCAATTTGTTTCCTTTATTTTACTATTATTATTGAGTACACAGATAGTTTTCATGACCTCAATTTTGTTAACGTTTTAAGTTTAAAATTTATTGTAGACGATGTAATTCTGTTCATGATGCTAATTTAATGACGCAATCGAAACTTTTTTATTTTCAACGATGTCACCTTTATTTGTAAACTTTTTCTCCGCATCTTAAGGCGTGTTCACACGCTCGAACTTTTTGCTCAAATTTTGATCCAAATTTGAGCTCAGATTTTGATCAAATTTTGATTAAAATTTGAAAGCGTCTTTTTTGCATTTTTTGCAAGTTAGAACACGTGAACAGTGTTCAAACTTATCATGAATATTCCTGTAGCCAATCATGGACGAGACGTATTACCTAAAACGTTTGATCTCAAATGTTGATATCAAATTTTTAAATATCGCAATTTTTATTTAAAAATCACCATCAAATTTTGATCAAAATTAGAGCAAAAAGTTTGAGTATGTGAACACGCCTTTAAATACTCTAAAATAGCACTGAAACACATGGACGCCTATGTGTGATGGGTTTTCCCCTCCGGTTTGGATACCCAGTCAAGTGAAACATAACAAACCGAAGTGTCGAACCGTAGAATTTTAGTAATTCAACAAGATAATTGATGATATTTTTCATATACCTATAATTTTTCGTTACAATAAAGTTGTTTTTGTACTTCTCAAAAATATGTAGACATTTGTAAAAATTACCCCTCTACCTTGCAGCTTTCCCACCTCCGTAACTATTTAAACTACCCTAGGCTGGCGGACCTCGGGCACCTATATTCCAATCTAAAGCGAGCTAAATTAATTATAATAAAAAGATCGCTTCAAAATAGGATAAAGTTTCACCGATTATAAGACCTAATTTTTGTCTCAAGGTCAAATATATAGTTCAATTTGCAGCCGATCGGTCTTGGCTAACCAATGAAGTAGGATTATGTAGTGCTATTTTGCTCAACTTCAGCTTATGTATGTATTTTGATTACAAATTACGTCGTGAAGACATTCAGAGCCATTATTTGAAATGTTTCTTTTCTGAAGGCTACATAAATGTGGCCAAATTTACTTAAACATCATATAAGTTTGGCTGAATTTAACATAAACGACCTCTTTACGAGCAAGCTGATTAAAGCTTCACCGAAATTCAATTTAAATAGGGCGACACCCGAACGCGATTGGCCAAATTTAATATACTTTAATTTAGTACATATATCTTCCTTTGTGGGCCGATCTTATAATAGTCCACTGTACACGTATTTCTTACTAGAATATCACATATGCTGACGCTCCGATGTCTCGGCGGGAGGTCGTCTCAGCAGAGGGCTGGAAGCCCTTAGGGATACTCTACATTTGGCTTTGCTGATTGTACCATTATTTTGCCAAATTTCACCCTATTTTTGCCAATGTGTACTAAATTTTCCGAAGGTAGAGAGGAGCACCGGGGGAGAGATATGGGGAGGTGAAGGACCTCGTGGCTGGGGTAGGCCCTAATGAATCCCTGCTTCAGCATGTGTGATATATAGCAATGTGTACCATATGTAGGTCAATGTAGTCTATACGGTGTAGGGGGTTACCTGTGAAGGTCATCTCCCATTTTAAGCCATACTCTCTCTGAAGTCCGGTACCACCGCCCTCCCCCTCGATGGGACGCAGTACATGTTGATACAATTTGCAAAAATTTGGGTTATATTTTCGCAACAAGTAGGAAAATTGGCAAAAAATTGAGGAAAACATAGAACAAATGAGGAAAATTTTGGGTTTCTAAAAATCACCAGAAATTTGCCGTCCCTGCCCCACTTCCGTCGGGACAATCCTGCTTATGTCCTTGAGAGAGTTAACTTTTTACATTTTTAGAAACTCATGATTTTTTCCAATTTTTGCCATTTTTGTAAATTTTAATCCTGTATACAATTCCAATACATATGCGGTAAGTATACTTATATAATTAAAGAGGTCAAGTAATACATGACGAAACTTTCACTAAGGATTTATGTTTGCTTTAACTTAGTAGCGGTTTCATAAACTAAAATATATAAATCATATAATTATTTGAGTAGTTTTTTTTACATTTCTTCCTCTGACAGGTATCGATTGTAGTACTCAATTTATTAGTGGAACCATCAAGTCGCAAAATCTAGAGGTAGTGGCGTATCGGCTTCGGTTTAAGATAATGGACTAAGCCTAAGTTTAAACCCAAACTTATTATGACTTGCAGTGGCGAAAAAACTGTTATATTTTAACTTCATCAAAAGTCATCATCTATATATTATTATTAATATAACAATTATTGTTTCATTTATTTAAATTTTATTTTTTCACAAATATTAACTACGCAACCAAAAAGTTTTGGTGATACAGTTTATATTTAAACTTACTGACCCAAATTAAAATCTATACCTAATATAAATATTCATTTTTTTCTTAATATGGAAGAGAATATAACGCTGTTCAAACGTAGAGTTGATATTCTTTGTCGCCATCGCTTAAAATTCATTCAAATTTTACGTAACAATAATGACCACTAAACTTGATAAATAGATATATAGATTTGTCGCATAACGGATACATCTGAATTTGTGAAATATAAATTATTTTTATTACATTTTGTGTAATTGTGACAATCGATTATGTTCTAAATTATTTATAACGTATATTTGTTTGAAAAACCAAATTAAAATTTTTTTATTTGCTGTTTTTATTTTGCAAATTATATTTTATTTTCTTGAAATTGAGAAATAGACGTATCCTAATACATTTTTGGATGTAAGTATTTATTACGTATCGGTATAAGTCTAAGTCACTTTGTGTTATTTTATTCTTTAGTTCGTATGAGATAATTTGTCAGAATATCAAAATATCAAAATGACGAACAATAAAATAAGGACATACAGTATACATTTATTCGTCAAGCTCACATTATAAAGCTAATATATATTTATTTATGTGCTCCAATATTTTCCGGTATAAAATGTGTGAAATTTTAATAAATACATTTTTTGATGGAAAAATGTTATCGTGTCTTCGGCCCTTGTCCGTGTACGAAGTCTGTATTGGTGGACTTCAGACGCCAGTTTGGTCCGGTTCAGCAATTTATCGGGTTTCAGTCCTGAAGTCTTCATATCAGCGAATTGGTACATTTTCACAGCTGATCTATCGCCGTTTTAGTCGTTTCCCAGTAAGCTCTAATGTGTAGCTTTGTTTTGTAACTGTCGACGGCAGGCGTACCGCCAAAAAATTTTTTTAACCGGGACAATTCGACATATGATCTAACAGTTTAAAGCTGATAAGATTGTTGTTGCATATGTAAACAGGGGGCACCATCCAAAACAGAGATGGGCATGGCCTCCTCCCCTTTTCACCCAACCACCCCGTCCCGCGTAGCGACGCCTTTGGTCGACGAGTCAGCTCATAATGCGTACCTTTGCAGTAGTTTAACTTGTTCTCGTTCAGGTTACCAGCTACTTCTCAACTACTATGTATATGTTTTTATTGTTCATATCGTTGAGCCGCGTGAGATCATTAAATCACTATGGACACTTAGTATAAAATCATTTAACAAAATTTTAATATACGCCACGTTTCTAAAATAGCGCTGATAATAATTTTGATTTAATGTGTACTATGTTGAGGTGAGAACTAACAAGATGGTTTAAGAATCTCTTGGACAGCAACTACTACGTTACTGGACGCAATCCAGTCATAAGTTGTAAGGTTTTGGCGACCAGGCTTGGATGGTTTTAGGAATACGTAACTGAACGAAGTAGGTTAGACATA
>JASANE010007840.1:0-61563 GCA_030248225.1 Trileptium ribeirensis
CAGGAAAACAAGTCGTGTTCTCAATCAAGCACCACTCCTCAAAAACATGCCTGAGAGGAGCGGCATCTACATACGCAGGTAGATGGCACTTCAAGAGCACCAGCAGTTAGCAGCATTGCAACAGAAGACGAGGGTGACCAATGAAGATTATATGTAAGCATGAAAACAACTGGCGTTCTCATTCAAGCACCACTCCTCAAAAAAATGCATGAGGGGAGTGGCATCTACAAACGCAGGTCGATGTTCCTTCATGATCGCCAGCAGTTAGCAGCATTGCAACTGAAGACGAGGGTGACCAATGAAGATTATATGTAAGCAGGAAAACAACTGGTGTTCTCAATCAAGCACCACTCCTCAAAAACATGCCTGAGGGGAGTGGCATCTACAAACGCAGGTCGATGTTCCTTCATGATCGCCAGCAGTTAGCAGCATTGCAACTGAAGACGAGTGTGACCAATGAAGATTATATGTAAGCAGGAAAACAACTGGTGTTCTCAATCAAGCACCACTCCTCAAAACATGCCTGAGGGAGTGGCATCTACAAACGCAGGTCGATGTTCCTTCATGATCGCCAGCAGTTAGCAGCATTGCAACTGAAGACGAGGGTGACCAATGAAGATTATATGTAAGCAGGAAAACAACTGGTGTTCTCAATCAAGCACCACTCCTCAAAAACATGCCTGAGGGGAGTGGCATCTACAAACGCAGGTCGATGTTCCTTCATGATCGCCAGCAGTTACCAGAATTGCAACTGAAGACGAGGGTGACCAATGAAAAAAAAAAAAAAAAAAAAGAGAGAGAAGGCACAGATTATATGTAAGCAGGAAAACAACTGGCGTTCTCAATCAAGCACCACTCCTCAAAAACATGCCTGAGGGGAGTGGCATCTACAAACGCAGGTCGATGTTCCTTCATGATCGCCAGCAGTTAGCAGCATTGCAACTGAAGAAGAGGGTGACCAATGAAGATTATATGTAAGCAGGAAAACAACTGGTGTTCTCAATCAAGCACCACTCCTCGAAAACATGCCTGAGGGGAGTGGCATCTACAAACGCAGGTCGATGTTCCTTCATGATCGCCAGGAGGAGAAAAAGAGGACAAGAAAAAAAGCAGGAAAACAACCAAAAGCACACAAAAACACGAACACCAAACCAAAAAAGCAAACAGCCCACAACAAAAAACCACAAGCACAAAACCAAACACAGCCCCAAAAAGACAAAAACACACAAATAACAGCAACACGCCAACAAAAAAAATAACAAAAATCAAAAAACACCCCAAAAAACAAAAAATAACAAATACCAGCACAACAAAACAACAAAAATAAAAAAAAAACTCAAAACACCACCCCAAAAACAAAAAAAAACAAAAAATACACACCACAAAAAAAACAAACCCAAACACCCCCAAACACCAAACACACACACAACACACAACACAAAAAAACAAAAACCCAACACCCCCAACCCCACAAAACACCCAAAAAAAACCCAACCCCCCCCCAAACCCCACCCAGTTACCAGAATTGCAACTGAAGACGAGGGTGACCAATGAAGGTTATATGTAAGCAGGAAACCAACTGGCGTTCTCAATCAAGCACCACTCCTCAAAAACATGCCTGAGGGGAGTGGCATCTACAAACGCAGGTCGATGTTCCTTCATGATCGCCAGCAGTTAGCAGCATTGCAACTGAAGACGAGGGTGACCAATTAAGATTATATGTAAGCAGGAAACCAACTGGCGTTCTCAATCAAGCACCACTCCTCAAAAACATGCCTGAGGGAGTGGCATCTACAAACGCATGTCGATGTTCCTTCATGATCGCCAGCAGTTAGCAGCATTGCAACTGAAGACGAGGGTGACCAATGAAGATTATATGTAAGCAGGAAAACAAGTCCTGTTCTCAATCAAGCACCACTCCTCAAAAACATGCCTGAGAGGAGTGGCATCAACATACGCAGGTAGATGGCACTTCAAGAGCACCAGCAGTTAGCAGCATTGCAACTGAAGACGAGGGTGACCAATGAAGATTATATGTAAGCAGAAAAACAACTGGCGTTCTCAATCAAGCACCACTCCTCAAAAACATGCATGAGTGGAGTGGCATCTACAAACGCAGGTCGATGTTCCTTCATGATCGCCAGCAGTTAGCAGCATTGCAACTGAAGACGAGTGTGACCAATGAAGATTATATGTAAGCAGGAAAACAACTGGTGTTCTCAATCAAGCACCACTCCTCAAAACATGCCTGAGGGAGTGGCATCTACAAACGCAGGTCGATGTTCCTTCATGATCGCCAGCAGTTAGCAGCATTGCAACTGAAGACGAGGGTGACCAATGAAGATTATATGTAAGCAGGAAAACAACTGGTGTTCTCAATCAAGCACCACTCCTCGAAAACATGCCTGAGGGGAGTGGCATCTACAAACGCAGGTCGATGTTCCTTCATGATCGCCAGCAGTTACCAGAATTGCAACTGAAGACGAGGGTGACCAATGAAGATTATATGTAAGCAGGAAAACAACTGGCGTTCTCAATCAAGCACCACTCCTCAAAAACATGCCTGAGGGAGTGGCATCTACAAACGCAGGTCGATGTTCCTTCATGATCGCCAGCAGTTAGCAGCATTGCAACTGAAGACGAGGGTGACCAATGAAGATTACATGTAAGCAGGAAAACAAGTCGTGTTCTCAATCAAGCACCACTCCTCAAAAACATGCCTGAGAGGAGCGGCATCTACATACGCAGGTAGATGGCACTTCAAGAGCACCAGCAGTTAGCAGCATTGCAACAGAAGACGAGGGTGACCAATGAAGATTATATGTAAGCATGAAAACAACTGGCGTTCTCATTCAAGCACCACTCCTCAAAAAAATGCATGAGGGGAGTGGCATCTACAAACGCAGGTCGATGTTCCTTCATGATCGCCAGCAGTTAGCAGCATTGCAACTGAAGACGAGGGTGACCAATGAAGATTATATGTAAGCAGGAAAACAACTGGTGTTCTCAATCAAGCACCACTCCTCAAAAACATGCCTGAGGGAGTGGCATCTACAAACGCAGGTAGATGTCCCTTCATGATCGCCAGCAGTTACCAGCCTTGCAACTGAAGACGAGGGTGACCAATGAAGATTATATGTAAGCAGGAAAACAACTGGTGTTCTCAATCAAGCACCACTCCTCGAAAACATGCCTGAGGGGAGTGGCATCTACAAACGTAGGTCGATGGCACTTCAAGATCACCAGCAGTTAGCAGCACTGCAACGGAAGACGAGGGTGATCAATGACGATTTATGTAAGCAGGAAAACAACTGGTGTTCTCAATCAAGCACCACTCCTCAAAAACAAGCCTGAGAAGAGTGGCATCTACCTACGTAGGTCGATGGCACTTCAAGATCACCAACAGTTAGCAGCATTGCAACTGAAGACGAGGGTGACCAATGAAGGTTATATGTAAGCAGGAAACCAACTGGCGTTCTCAATCAAGCACCACTCCTCAAAAACATGCCTGAGGGGAGTGGCATCTACAAACGCAGGTCGATGTTCCTTCATGATCGCCAGCAGTTAGCAGCATTGCAACTGAAGACGAGGGTGACCAATGAAGATTATATGTAAGCAGGAAAACAACTGGTGTTCTCAATCAAGCACCACTCCTCAAAAACATGCCTGAGGGGAGTGGCATCTACAAACGCAGGTCGATGTTCCTTCATGATCGCCAGCAGTTAGCAGCATTGCAACTGAAGACAGAGGGTGACCAGTGCCGACTTATGTAAGCACGAAAACACCTGGTGTTCTCAATCAAGTACCACTCCTCAAAAAGATGCCTGAGAGGAGTGGCATCTATATACGTAGGTAGATGGCACTTCAAGATCACCAGCAGTTAGTACTATTGTAACTGAAGACGGGGGTGATCAATGAAGATTTATGTAAACAGGAAAACAACTGGTGTTCCCAATTAAGCACCACACCTCAAAAACATGGCTGAGAGGAGTGGAATCTACATACGTTGGTCGATGGTACTTCAAGATTACCAGCATTTAGCAGCATTGCAACTGAAGGCAGACTGATCAATGACGATTTATGTAAGCAGGAAAAAAACTGGTGTGCTCAATCAAACACCACTTCTCAAAAACATGCTTGAGAGGAGTAGCATCTACATACGTAGGTTGATGGCACTTCAAGATCACCAGCAGTTGGCAGCATTGCAACTGAAGGCAGACTGATCAATGACGATTTATGTAAGCAGGAAAAAAACTGGTGTGCTCAATCAAACACCACTTCTCAAAAACATGTTTGAGAAGAGTGGCATCTACATACGTCGGTTGATGGCACTTCAAGATCACCAGTAGTTAGCAGCATTGCAACTGAAGGCAGACTGATCAATGACGATTTATGTAAGCAGGAAAACATCTGGTGTTCTCAATCAAGCACCACTTCTCAAAAACATGCTTGAGAAGAGTGGCATCTACATACGTCGGTTGATGGCACTTCAAGATCACCAGCAGTTAGTAGCATTGTAACTGAAGACGAGGGTGATCACTGGTTGACGATAATATTCACTAGGTCGCAATCAACACTAGCGACCAGATCCTATAGTCCCAATAGTCCAATTCCCCTGCTTTCTCCAAAGTCCAGCGTAAACGATATCCCAATTACCTAACGCTAATAGTTCCGATAAGTCCAGCAATAACCCTATTACTACGAGCAATAACCCGATTAATACGTACTACCAATAATCCAATTAATACGACCAATAACCCAATTACTACGACCAATTAACCCAATTAATACGACCAATCAACCCAATTAATACGGCCAATTAACCCAATTAATACGACCAATTAACCCGACCGATGACCCAAATCAATTGATTTGCAATAGTTCCAAGGTGACTACCAATAACCCAATTGATTCACGAAAATATGTCCAAAAGGGTTGTTCCTTGACGAAGCGACGGCGTTTTACAATATGGTCGAACAATTGTATAATGATAGATAGATATTAACTAATTACGCGTTTTAGTGATTTAAGTCGGAAATAGTGCCCGCTGAAAATGTACCTCCGTATCAAGCCTCTAGGCTCGTGGTCGAATTGTTCCAGTTCCGCTCTAGCGATTAGTTATATACATGGGTACAATACATCAACACAACAAGTTCAACAACAACATGACATACAAGCATCAATTCATAAGAACACAGAGACTCCGACTGGTATCATCCATGGCCAGACGCTTGAACTTTTACAATACTCATATATATGTCCCGGTTTGGTCACTTGGTATGTATGCGAGAGGTCACTACTTATCCAAAATATTTCCTAAACGGATTAAACGAATAAAATTTTCTCACGGCGTGTGGGTTAAACGAATAAAATTTACTCACGGCGTGCGGGTTAAACGAATAAACTTTTCTCACGGCGTATGCGTAAACGAATAAACTTATCTCATGGCGTGTGGGTTAAACGAATAAAATTTTCTCACGGCGTGTGGGTGAACGAATAAACTTTTCTCACGGCTTGTGGGTTAAGCGAATAAAATTCTCTCACGGCGCGTGGGTAAACGAATAAAATTTTCTCACGGCGTGTGGGTTAAACGAATAAAATTTTCTCACGGCGTGGCCCCCAATTTGTAATCGACGTGACGCTGCTGCATTACGCACTTCCACAAACGTAATGCCCATATGACCCCGGCTAAGGTGACTTCAAGGGCGGAGCTATTGGGTTCAAATTCTTTATTTTTTCCTTTTTATTCCGGTCAGGCTCAAGAAATTACGGAGCTTAGCAAGCCGCAGGAGCGCTTCACAGGATGTGTTCTGATCGTGCCGGACGGGTTGCGCACGTAGCCTAAGAGGTGCTACCTTTGAGGTCCCCAGGGAGGTCGGCTCCGTCACCTGCTCACAGGCCAAAGAGACCATACCGCTATTCCCTATCCTCGTTTAACCGGGAAGTGTATTGAAACGGTATTTGGATTGGAGTACTTTTCCTATTTTCCAGAACGGTTAATTTATTTAGCCAGTAGCCCGCACTAGGGTCCGACAAGTCCCTAGACGTTTAACGTCGGATTCGCGTGTGATTTCCTATTCTGGGTGCTCAGCGTGTTTTAATTTTGCAGTAAGTTTTCCTCAAGTAGTCTCACGAGTCGTACGCGCACAGTAATATGTTTAACACAATTATTTGTAATCGGCGAGTCATGATAAGGTTTGCTTCTTCAATGCGCGTGTCGAACCTGAACATGGGTCGCCGATAGGCGTGACGGATGTCAAACCCCTTTGAATGAATACCTATCGCTACTCGGGTTAGCAAAACACTTGGACCCATTGGGTTTGATTGAGCGTTTATTGATGAGTCAAAATTTGGATATAGACATGAACATATTGTACGGGCGAATACAACATATACAATGTCACTAATGTGGTACGCTATTAGTAGAATGAGCATGGCGGCAAACGGGGTAAGCGGCGGAGTCATCGCCTTTTTCACGGAACTCTCACAGCTGAGTCAAATCACGGCGTGTACTGCTAAGCCTTTTCTAATGACAGCTGCGCTTACCTTACTTACGAAAATAGGGTCAAATCGAAAGCAAATACCGGTAATTCGGAGCGTACAACGGTTAGTTATCGATATCGAGGCGCCATTCAACTAACTACTCGCTCGGCACTACGATTGCTAATAAAGGGTACTCCGACAAAACAACAGGTTCAGGTAAGCGAAAGGCGGTAGAATAACAGCTACCAATGGGGTATGCGGGACGAAGTGTACGAAGAGGGATTGCGGGACTCAATCTTGCTCATTCTAATCACGATTATCGTACATGGATAAATGAATGCGGTGAAGTAGCGACTGGATTAACATACGACAAAATCTTACAACAAGCGATTAATGATACATATAAGCATAACGGTAAGTTTGGGAGGTGATCATCGGTACGACTCTTGAAATTTCTCTGGTGCGACAATGGTACGATATCATTATTTTTCCTACTCGCATACATACATACGTACGGTGACCATAAGTAAGAGCCAACATTTTCAGCACATTACATAAACATAACTGGTTAATTTCGGTACTAATTTCCTATCAAATCATTCCTCAAACATTGTGACAAAACGAATTTGGCCTAAGATCGAGGCTCATCTGTGACCCAATAAACTGCCAAAAACTGAATTTTATGGGTCCATAAACATGAGCTAAAATAATGCCAACAATGGCCGGGTGGAATTATCTGCTAAACAGCGTACGGGTCCCGGTAGACTGATGCTGGGATCGACTTTCTAACTTCTCAACTTTTCCTAATCCACAATTATTACGAAAATTTACTGTGTGTGATCTACGTCGGATTCGAGAAATATTCGGTCGGGTTTAACTCATAATTTCATCTAGCTTAAACTTGTGCTGGTATTGTGTGATGTCCACATATAGCATATCGAGCAATGCTATCGAGAGCTGACTTGATGTGCAAAAGGCGTGGTGTACTTATGCTTCACTACGTTCTGCAATCTCGATAGAGTTACTAGTAAATTTCGGTCAGCGAACGGTCTACGCCTACCATTTTGTTATATTGATTTATCTCTACATTAGTAATCTGTTGAATTGCGTAATCTCGTTGAGTAGTTTAATGCGTTTGTATTATTTTAGTGATATTTTGTTTCCTAAAACTTGGAGTACACATTAACGTGCCAGATAACTATAAAAAAGTGCCATGATAGCCGAAATCCCAATTATCGTGAAAATTTTATAACTAAGGAAAACACTGCAAAATATTGGCGTCTTGATAAGTAATACATTGCCATTTCGTTAAGCATGGCATGATGTATAATGCTCAATGAAGAACTGTTCGATTAGTTTGTACCGCCGCATCTTCACCTTGGACGAAGCCAAAACGTGATAAACGGAGCAACTAGGGTACCACGCCTTTGCTACACATTAGCGGATCAATTGTTTCCGTTTGTATGTCTACCATTCTGAAACGCCGTTGGACATGGCGGCGGCGGTTGTTGGGACTATTATTTTAAATGCTATTTTATAGAGAATAAAATTAACGACGGTTAACGCCTATACTTTATTTCGTATATATATAATGCGTTTATTGATAAAAGTAGTCTTTCTTTCAGCTTATAATTGAGTGAATAATCCTACTCTTGTTTTATATAATCGACGGTTGTCGTTATGGTAGCCCAGTATATTATATACTTTGCCAAAGCTATACTTTGCAACCGTATAACGCTGGTGTTCCTAAATATGTATATATTGCTTTACGCTCATTCGCACTTTGATTATGCTACAATCACTTTTTATCCCTGACATTGGTAATAATCAGTTTCAGACCTCATCGCTTTACCTTATTAACTCTATATATGGTCACGGTTCAGACATTTCACTTCTTTAACTTAAATATGCAATCTCGTAAACAGCTAGACATAATAGACTAAAATCTCTAACAGCTAGCCATTAGAGACACACATCTTTGGCTCTAAGGGCTAGCTGCTAGAGACTTTTGTCTCTTAGAGCCAGCTGTAACATACAAAAATCTCTTACACCCAACCGTTAGATATTTTAAATTCTAATGGACAGCTATTAGAGACAATTGTATTTTATAGCTGGCTGTAAGAGACAAATGTTTCTAACAGCAAGCCATTAGAGATATTAATCTGTTATGACTAGTTGCAAGAGATTTTAGTCTCTAACATCTAGTTGTTAGAGATTTTTGTATTTATTGGCTATTTGTATAAGACTAAAATCTCTTACAGCTATCTGTTAGAGACTTAAATATCTAACAAGCAGTCATTAAAGACAAAAATCTCTAGCAGCCGTTTTCAAGAAACTAAAATATCATATAGCCGTCCATTAGAAATTTTAGTTTCTTGCAGACGGCTGTTAGAGACAAAAGTGCCCAGTTTTTGCGCTCATTATTCTGTGAAACCTGCATTACTGTGGAGTTCCAAACGGACTCCTGCTAATTTCACAAAAGGTTTGAAGGCGTTACCTTGGCCTTCAGCTTACATGGCTATAATAAACATATAAATTGACTCTGGGTTTGGCGGTAGCTCTATCAAAAGGCACTGCTCCAAAACTGGATACAGATTTAAGATCTTCAAGTGCATTGTGTACTGATTGCAGCGGTCAATCAGGACCAAAAGATTATACTATTTTGACTGTTTGCTTATCCGGATCACTAAACAGTCGGTAATTTTATTGATTCGTCTATGACAGGTTTCCTAAATCTATGACCAAAACGATACGCTTAAACGTGCGCCACTACCGAAGTAATGAGGCATTCTGGAGCATTCCTAATTTCTACTAGTTCAAATAGACTACGAAACTTGGCTTGCCCTAATTTGATTTTCTGTGCTAATTTACTATTTTAACCCAATTCCTTAACGCTAAAATTGTTCTGAAGCGATCGAATCGTTCCTTATTGCTACTAGACAGCGGTACAAATGCGGGCCAAGGACAAGCTCGGGCGAGTCCCTGACTTACGACACAATCTATAAATTCTCTGAGTGCCTTCAACTGATGCCGAAAAGCGGCTATGCATTATCATTATACAAATTTTATGCCAACTTTGGGGCATAGGGGCAGGGGTTAAAATTTTTTTCAGGTACTTACAAATTTGACTAAAACGAGAACTATTCGGAGCGATGCCTCATCGGTCATCGGCACTATCAGTATCGACATTATCGGCACTATAAGTGAACTCCAACCATTGAAATCCGCCGAAATAGCGTCCTCTATATAGTGCGATTAAGTCGTTCGGCAAAGACATTCCTTTATATAGTGGCAAGCTACGCTGGGCTTTAGGCCGCTCAGGAATGTAATAATATAATATAGATAACACCGATGTATGCAGGCAAATAGGAACAGAAACGGTGATAAATAGAACTTGACAGAATGAAGTTTTTGTCTCCCACTATATGATTGCTATGCTTGGCATAAATGTAACAGGCCCGTTCCGGCCCGTTACGTTCGGTTTAGTGGATTTCGGCGTCGAAAGTGCTTAAATGTGTCTCAAATCGACCCAGACCGACCTTACGGGAATAGAGCTCCAGGTGTTGCATGGTGCCATGGCAATCGATAATGGCGTTGCGTACCGTTATGTTTTACCACTGCTATAACTTTTGTTATTTATATGACATTTGCCGTTGTATGATATTTATATAACGTTTTGCCATTGCTTTGCCACAGCTATAGCTTTGCTATTTTCTTTAACCTCTGCCGTTGCATGATATTGTACGATGAACAGGCTCAAGTGGGCCTCGAGAGAATTGACGTAGGCCCGATGTCTAGCTCTAGGAAGATGAGGAATGTAATAAAATCTTTGACCGGATCAAACAGGCAGACCCGAACGGAACTCGGCCTATAGCCCTATGTTTCTCGCTGAAAGTCCAAAATTATGACCGTCCGGGAATAGGAGGCCTTCGACAACCTAAGGGATTGGGAAGTAATCAAAATCGAGACTATCAGTTTTACCTGGTTCGAACAAACTATAGCCTAATGGTCACAAAAATAAGCTGAAACAAGTGGATTACGGTAGTTTCCGATTATTCGGAAATAACGGACCTCGGGCCTGTTTATCGGTCCGTAACCGTCCAACGGTTCAGATTTAGCGAAGATGTCCCGAGTACTTTTCGGTAGCGAATTTTCAGGGCCCTCGAACGAGCTCGCAACATCGCAAATCGCTGGAGGATTTCCTGAGATATTCTAGGGACAAACAGGTGAACATTCAATTAACAGCCAATACTTAGCAGGTTTGGCTGGTGCCCATGGTTCCGGGTGAACCTGACATGGGCATATATGGATATATAGTTATGTATATTATAGATGTGTGTACCGCCTGATTTCCGTGTCGCGGTACGTCTATTTTTTTCTCTTTCGCCCCACCGTATCAAAACTTTTCTTTTTATAGCATCCTTTGACGCCCAAAATTGCCTGACCACCATACTAACAACTGGTTTTTCTGGTGATCATCGGATCAGTGATTGACAGTGCGCGTGTTTCCAAATAGTCTACCCATTTAGGCATCTGACGAGGCCAGGCGGGTCTCGATCTGACCAGTTATCCCGCTGTTATATAGCTTACTTCCCTGTTTTATGATGTACTACGAAAATTCAACCTAAAATGCCGCCTGTTTGTACCAATTCCGTATTTGATCCTTGACCCCACATTCTACTCGCCTGCTTTTGGCGAGTACAACGATATCCGGCGGGCCTCCGCCCGCCTCCTCGTTAGTTCACTATAACCCGCCAAAGTGCGCCCAATCCGGCATACCGACTCAAAGTGGGTACAAACCAACCGAAAATTCATCCCCAACTCGAAAGTGGGCAAATCTCCCCTCACTATTCACCACGTCGAGACCTCTCCAAAAATGCCCGGCGCGCCTCCGTCCGTTGCCCCGTTAGCCGGGGACGGTCGACAAAAGCGCCCCCACCACTATCGACACTCTCTCTATCCGTCGTGATTTTAGTGCCCTTCTAACCGCTGCCGTTAAGGCAGGGAAATCACCCCTCATTTGAATCGCCTTCCCAAGGCGAGTTCAACGATGCCCGGCGGGCGTCGCTCCGCCCAACCGTTAGCGCGGGAGAGCCCGCTGAAACCCTGTATACTAATATATGTCGGAACCCAAAATTGGGTCCCGACCCGCCACTGCGTCTACCCCCTCGTGTTTAGTATCGTTCGGCCCCGTTCTTCGTCCTGGGACCGAATCTCGCCCCAGCCCTTCGAAAATTCCCCGGGAACCCCCTGTCCCGACTCCCTTCCTTTCCGTTTTCTCTCTTTATCTCTCTCTCTAAACCGACTTCTTTGGTCGGTTGTCGCTGTCGTCGTGGTTGTGTTGTGTGTGTCGTTGTTGTTGTGGCTGCTGTGTGGTTGTGTTGTTGTTGTTCTGCGTGTTTCTGGTGTGAACTTGAGCGACCTTTCTGTCGCTCAGGTCGCCTGTGTGTTTCATGTGTAGTGTGTGTTTATGTGCTCATGAGTATTGTATGTATATGTGTATGTATGTATGGATATAGAGATACGTATATAATGATTTGACAAAAAACAGGACACGTAGGGGCAAGACGTACAAAACTGTTAAATTCATGAGTTTTACGGACGGACTGGACATATAGGACTAGGAAAGACGGGCGGTAGGTTTCGGGCCCTCCCGTGGGCTCTGGGAGTTCCTGAATGGGACCCCCGATAGGTCAAAGGATACCTGGGAATGTGCTGCGCCCCCGACCGCGAAGTCAGCTCATTCCCACCTTCGGTTCCCCCCTTTTCGGGACGTCCAAAGACGTCCTTTCGGGATATTTGAAAAGCCATTAGCTAGGAATGTTAGGAATGTTTGGCTTTATCTTTTAAGCCAACATATAAACGTGCAATGTTTGCACGTTTACCCATGGATTTAGCCCCAGATGGCCTCTAAATAAGCTTAATTAGGTGATGGATGAGGCAGCTAACTCGCTAAATAGCTGGAATTTGACCTCAAATCGGCGAGTTAGCTGGGAAATTTGATGGATGAGGACCAGAAGACAAATCTGTCCTAAAATGAGGACAGATTTCCAGCTTAATCCAAGTATTTTATATGGAAAAAAGATTCAAAATTTTAAATTTGACGGGTGACCCAACCATTTTTGTAGAACAGTTGGGGGATAACAGTCGATTTAGGATTAGGTAATAGGTTTAAGAGATCTGAGTAATGATCTTCAGATCTATTCTTGACATAATTTTAAAAGTTACGCTGAAATTTGGGCTAAAACTCACAGATGGTCGACCTCCGAGTATTCGGAAGGTTCGAATTTGATGTCGGCGATTTCGATTGAAGCCGACTCTCTCTAAAGGGGACCCAGGGTTTACGATAGCTGTCAAAGATAAAATCTTGGGAATTTTTCGATTGGGCGCCCGGGTTTGAAATAGAAAAAGTGGGCGTTCAAAGATCTTCTCCGATTGAATCGCGACAAAATCGCTATCTTCCAACATAGCTAAAAATTTTGAGGCGACGACTACCGCGTCGTCTCTAGGAATCAGTTTGACTTCGGCAGCGCGGAGTTCGGTCGACTCTACTGACCGGCCCCGGCGCTTGAGTTTTAGTACGGTTTGCGCCTGTTTTGGCTTTCTCGTGTTTTTCCGCTTTATTCGTTTGGAATGGGATTCGTCAATGAGAGGACCCGCGTAGACATCTTTCGTCTCGCGGAAGGGGACCAGCTATTGCTGTCCCGGATCAACCATCGTAAGTCAAGAGGAGCTGCAAGAGTATGGGGGTTTATTTTCCCCAGACATGAATGTAACAGACCCAAATTTTAGTTTGCGGTAGCACGATTCGTTTTCCATAGAGTGACCGGACGTCCGTCGATGGACGCCCCACTTCCCACACCGATGTGCTACGCTTCTGCATGTTCTTGGACAAACCTCCTCGAGTCGAGTTCCGTTTCGGGCATTTCGAGCGATTACACGGGGGCGGGCTACTGCGCTGTGAGCTCCAGTCGAAGTCATTCAGATTCCCCGTGGTCATAGGTAAAGCAAACCAACATGGACGCTTCTCGTCCACGCGCTTTTACATGACGTATTACTCTTGAGTTAGGGTTGTCGAATTTTCCTGAGCTGACCACGGTAAAATTTTACCCCGAAACCATAGGGATTTGCTTATCCGCTTGTTTCTGATTATGCCTATGGTTTACAAATTTATAGGTTAGTGGACCGTTCGATGCTCATGCCGCTGCTTGAGCTCGGACCGACGTTGCAGTTAGGGACAGAGGACTAGCCTCTGTAGGGCTTTAGGAAGCCCTGAAAATTTCATTTATCAATTGAGCTAAGGAAATTTGGGAAACATCGAAAAGACTAAACAAATTCTAAGAACCTTAGCTTGAGCGTAAGGTATTGGCACTCCGAAAGGAGAGATTTTTTTATATAATCTTTGTACGACTTTGCCAGCATCTGATTTGTTCTCTAGCCAGACGGTTATCACCCGCATAACCTCAGGATCAATTACCGATGTCACGAGTCCTCGACAACCCCTCATGACCAAACTTACTCGGCGCTTGTAAAAGATATTACTCCACCATGCTCTCTTCGAAACCGTCTTGGCTCAATTATTAAGTTTACTAACGCTCACCATAGTACGTAGACGTGGTTAAGCTCGGCGATAGTAAGTAGGAAAACTCCCCGTACTAAAACGAACCAACCGCATGGTTAGTGATCACAATCCACCACTGTGCCCGCTTCCAAATGCCCGGCGCCGTGCCCCGCCCTAAAACAGAGAAAGTAGACTATAACATCCTCTTTTCAATAAAAAAAATCGCAACCTCTCGCGATTCGTTTTGACCCCAAACCGAGTAAGTGCAAAACCCCGTTTTCTTTTCAGAGCGACTTGATCGCTGAGTTTAAGTATTTTTTCTAATTTCTTCTGGTTGCCCGTTAGGCTATGTACTATGTATGCCATTGCTCTTTTTCTTTTCCTTCGCCTCCTTTGTCGTTGTTTTCTTTCCTATTCTCTCTCAGCAATACGTAACTGAACGAAGTACATATACATTATCTATATACATATTTCAAATGTTTATAAACATGACAATATGTATGTATATGCAGCATATATGTGTATATATGACAATAATTCGAGCCAAATATCTTCAAACCAACGAACAAACTACTAAAGTTAAACAAAGAAAACCCAGCAAAAAAGTCGAAATATATATTTATTTATGACATGTAATTAGTATCATACGCCAGTTGTTAATGGCTATCATTTATCACTCACAAGTTGAGATGGGGCCAACTATGTCTTTTACGGCGATGCGACGATACACTGCATATAATTATTATTGCCAAAGTTTCAAAAATCGAACGGCGAACATTTTAAAATATAGTGAAACTTAAATATAAGTAAGTAAGAATTAGTAACGATCAAAATTATATGTACTGAAGACTAGAAGTATATCGTTTATTACCGGTCATTGGATGTTGCAGCTCGAAGGGTTTTGCATACGGCGTTAAGTCCATAAGCGCGAGCCCAACCATTGAGGAATAGCCTGACGGCAACGTCCTCTGCCAGCCTTATGCAAATATAACACAACATATAGCGCAAATTTAAATAAACATGACTTACAGGACGAGTCAATAAACGAATTAAATCAGAAAAAGGGCGTAAATCCACTTATATTTCTGAGTGACAGGTCGGCTGATACCCCATCCCATGGCGGCGCCGCACGAAAGCAACCCCTTCCCCAAGAAGCTGCTGATCCCAAACCTTGTCATGTTTAGAAGCATCTATATCATGAATACTAGCCATCAGCTTAGTGTGAGTTTGCTACAGCGAAATTATCTGCGATGCATTGATTGAATTGTAGTTATGGTATTTTAATATCATTACATATATAATACGTTGCATTAAACAAAATCATTACGTTTCCATGATGTCCAAAAACGTTCTATAGTAGATGTTAGGTTTATTGAATGCCTCATTCTGTTTGCTTATACACCCCCAATCCAAAAAAAAACCAGAAAACGTCTAAAAATTTTGGAACATTTAAAATATAATTTTTGATTTCTCTTATGGGGCCTTCAAGTTAAGTTGTGTTCAAAATGACTCTAAGTTGTCCGACAGTCTCACGAGGCGCACACCGTTTCCACATGGAGAACATTTGAAATCTTGGAACATTTAAAAATTGAACCCAACCAGGGAAATGGGATGTCTGAAAGATTGCCAGGACAATTGCATCACAACGATTGAACATGGAGGGTAGTGACTTTCTTAACACTCTGAGTCCCGTTGAAGACGAGTTTCTATCGAGTCAGCAGTTTCTGCCATAATTTTTGTTTTCAATTAATTTTTTAGCAAATTTTTATAGCCAGCAATGACCGATAATTATTGTATTGTTTTCTATCGACCAGAGTAGGGGTCGCATTTATGGCAGTGGTCAGCAATAAGTGTCACCGTTAGCAAATAGGGTATTTGGGAAGGCCGATATAGTCAAAGAGTGAATCTGAACAGGCGTGGTCCGGGGAGACAGGTGCAGCATTTGTGACATAATGCATCATTTACCTTAAGATGTGTGCACCTACGGCCGGATTCTGTCACAGAGCCGATTCAGGCTCGTGACAAAAAGGCACAGCCACAGCCGGCTCTTCATAAATATTCTTTATTATTCTAAAATATTCACGAAATACGGATAGATATAAGAGGCGAAGACTTACCCTCTCCCCATTCTGCCGTTATCTTATTCACTTCCTAGTTCAGCCATATTATAATTTTTACAAAATATCTAGCAGTGTTCTGTGAACGTTAGTAAGCAAGCTGTGCTTAATGAATATTCATTCTCGAGCCGTATGAACGCGTTTCAGAAGCAGAACACTGCAGTAAATGTAAAGTCTCGTATGTACCAATAGGATCTGAATAAAATTTGTATTGTATTGTATAAATAAAATAAATAGCTAGACTATATTAGTATGTTGATACAAATTTTAATTTTTCGCGATTTTCCATTGTCGTCATATATTTCTGGCCTTTAAAGCCGATTCTGGCCTTTGTCACAATTTATCAGCCTCGCTTTACTATTAGCTAATATATTTGTCATGTCTGGCTCGGGCCAAAAAATGTCCCTCTGGCTAATCGCGGCTAACCAACATGGCTTTAGAGAAACGGCAAACCATGATAAAATCAGGGTCTAAAGCACACATACTAAGGTAAACGATGCATAAAGTTGCATCACTTGAGCTGAACCGTAACCAGGCAATGACTATATACGTTTAACCGAATGAAGAAGAACAAAAATAGCTGATTTTGTCAATTCACTATTTACAACTTATGAGAATCATATATTAAAAACAAATATATAATTAATAATTTCCCAGCTACCATAAAAGCCTTTAGTGCGGTAAATTCGAGAAAAATACGCAATATTCATGCTATTATGAATGTTTTGTTACTTCAAACAGCATTAGCTTATATGTCTTATTATACTACATAGAATTAGCATGTTCCGCTAATCACTGGTTCCCGTAAGAGGCTACCTCCCCAAAAAAGTTGGATATCTCTCAAGCCATATTGGTTAACACAATGGTGTTTATTTGTTGTAGCAAGAATAATATTTAGTTTTAATTTTGGCATGTATGTATAAAATATATGCAGTTAACAACCAATAAAATTTTTTTGTTTATTTACAACTCCCCTATACAAGGCTCAACTGCTACCTGAAGGAGCAACGGAAACTTTTCGAAGTTACAAGCAGAATGACAAAGATCTTAAAGAAAATTGTGGAAACTAATAAAGCAACGTTAGGGATCTGGTTTAAAAACATTTTGGATGCCCCATCGAGACAAACCATTCGCCGAGACCATTTTAGCTGCCCATCCACCTAAGCCCTGTTGTGTAACACCACAAAATACCTCTGTAAAGCTTATAGTTTAACTATCCTAGAGCCTAAACTATGCCAGATACATATAGACACACACGATGCCCTGGTTTTCAAAAGATAAAAACAAAAGCCGCCATTAAGAAACAAGATAAATGACCACAACAAATAACAACTCTACACATAAAAGCTTATATTTATAGAGATTGAATTTACAAAGCTAAACATTCCAAAAATATATATCGATATCGGTTTAGTTAATAATAATATCGATTGACATTTTGCCGTTTTGCAGTTATTGTTCGGAAACTCAGGCACGTTACAACGGGGATAGTGCCAAGGGCATACGACGTTATCCACATTTTGAATCCTAGGGTTCTTCTATACAACGGGACCCTCAACCGATTAGAAAGTAACTGCGGTTAATGCGCAGCAATAAGTTGTAGTAGAAGCCGGGACATAGCCTAATCAAGAGAAAAACGTTTAGATGCGGCAAAAACAGCTGCTGTTTTCTATCATCTCAAAACACTTGAGGGCTTCTCTTAACTACAGGGGCGTTAATCTGTTCAAAAAAGTTGTGGGCGGGGGTACGACCAAAACATTTTAGACTTAGTGCGTATATGTGAGAACTGGAGGGGGGGGGTGGTCGGGTAAACCGGTTATAGAAACGAATCACCAAAAGTGGGGTCCACATGCCCCGTTCCCTCTCCCGGGATTTATGTCATTGCTTGTGCGATAACAATTTATCGGTGGTCTCATTTGCTTATCCGGCAGCCTGGTAATGGGCTCCATCGAATGTGGGTTTTAGATTTTTATCTTTTGGGCATTAGGCACGTCGAAAAGAACGATCGTTTGGGGCACTAGTCGGGAACTATGTATGTACCTATCTGTATATTTTAAATTTTGCTCAAGCATTGATAAACGTCAAATTGTTCCCGTTGTTGGACTACTGTCATTTGATGTGGATAAAAACGGAGATGGGATTGGCGTTGGGCCACGACAACGTCTATAACAAATACGTATGTTCTTCGTACTACCATACCTTTTCCTCGGGTGGGTCCTCGAGTCCCAGAGAGGGTCCCGGAATATCGTAAAGGATTCCCAGAGAAAGATCATATCTTTATAAAATTAAAAGATCCTTGCTCGAAATCGAAAAAAGAAAACAATAAAATCTCTGAAGAAAATGTTTGGTCATTGCTTGAAACTGGTGAAACTTAATATAAAAATAACAGATTCACTTATTTTATATTAATAGGTCCGGATAGTTTAGAATGTTTAGAATATTGCTATAATATTAGGTATTATTCATTAAGTTGATTTGCAAACAGAGACTAAACGCAGTTTGTACGCAAAGCGAGACTAAAATCTCTCAAGAGTGGCTCAATGACAAGCTTTTCTTCTATTTGGTTTTAGTTTTTGCTAAATTTCAAACTGAAAAAATTTCATCGTTTTCCACAACATGGTTTTCTGTAGATGAACAATTTCTTTTTTAATTTCAATTCGATATCGGTTATTACAAAATAGTGCCAAAGCAACCCTGAGGGGCGTAAATAAAATGCAGGCCATGCCGTTCTCGATATACTAAGCCTAAGCCTTAGTCTTAGCCTAAGCTAAGGTCCTCATATGACACATACACTAAGCCTAAGCCTAAGTCGGGGGGCTGACGCCACCCGAACCCGCCGCTCTAAGCTGTTCTTTTTTAAAGTTATAACGTACCGCCCATCAGGGTTACTTGGGGGCAAAATAGGATGGTTGGTGTGGCCACTTTATGTGTTATCATTCACATTATGTTCTTCGCTTATGCACCGTTGTAACATTTTCAATGAAATTGGCGCATTATAAATACATTATTATTATTATTATTAAATGAATTAGGTGAAAAAAATTACTACAGAAACGGATACAAAATTATAACCTCAAAACCATCTTCTTAATTTCTATTTTTCAATACAAATTGATAAGATTTTTAAAATAGTCACACATGGAAATGTTCTAAATTATTACGAATTACTAGCTGCTGCTAACCAATAATATTTTGTAACTTTTGTCTTGAATTTAAGAGATATACTTTTGAAAAAAATTTTGTTTGAAAGTTTAGTATTTTCATGTGTTCACAGCAGATATACCATTTCCGCGAGTGTTTAAAAGACAACTTGAATTGGAACTATCATTTGCAATATTTATGCGGCGTTCACGTTATAATGTCACCAACGTTTTGAATCTATGTGTATACACCACACAGTGTCAGGCACACTGTTGACAGCAGGGTGTTTTAGACACTCCCATGTTTTTAATAAATTTTTTCAAAGGTTGCTAGTTACGCGCATTACAACTTCTCAACATTGTCAGGCACATTTTGTCTTCTGACAGTTTTATTAACAGTGTTCGTAATTATTTGAGTAATGTTCATATGGGCTAAATACAAATATCATAAAGTTAGAAAAACTGCACAAGACAGTTGACTAATAAATCGCATTAGCTACAGACGGTGTCCGTTATAGTTAATTCGCGCCAAATTGGTAGATAAGGGTGCGCACGACACTGTGCAGAAAAAATGCAGTAGCTAGGGGTGTGGTACACCCTCGGCAACTGATTTACATTCAGGGTGTCACCCTGACTGTCTATAGGGTAGGGTCGCGACTACAGAGGGTCAAAAGTTCCAAACAGCGGGATAACGTGAATGATAACGTCAACAAATAACGTGAACGCCGCATTTGGCATTTCTATTTAAATTATCATTTGACATCGGTCCTCGGTCCACGATGAAAATCCAAATAGTTTTTATTACAAAATCAAACAATACCTATGCATAATGTTTAAGCAAAAATATGCAAAAACACTATGCAGTGCGTACAATACATATACTTAATACAAAAGGGTATTAGAAAGTAATAACCTAAATCACGATTAGAGCACCCTAGTATAAGAATTGTCATTAAAAGGGTTAGACAGTGGGAACGAGTCCCACATCCAACCTTTGATACTAGAGGTGTTATTTCAAAATATTTTTTTCTAGCTATGTTTAAAAGCTTTAAAATTTCCCGAACACGCTACTGATACAGGGAAAGAGGTGCAGATTTCAACTTGTCGCAGACCAAAACAACATATATTTCATGTGGGCTGGTATTCTGGGATTATTCTGGAATCTTTAACCAAATACTATTGGTGTACGTTGTATGCTAGCGTAAAGCTGTCTCCTATTGAACGTAACACTCCGATTTTAGACACTGAATCTGGTGTTGCATGATCACAATCCCTGTTTGAAATATAAGATTCTCTCACATTTTTGCAACCTCAACTTGAATATTTTGTATTAACGAATGTCTATTTTTAAATACAAAAATCCAAAACCTTAGTGTAAACTGTTTTATTAGAACAGCCATAAAATCTAATTTTTCGTAACCACGATCGACAGTACAAAAGCGTAAAAATATGTACTCGAACAACGATAGAATTGAAGTGAAATTTTTTGAGGTATGGTCAGTGAAATATTAGGGGCGGGGGCTTGTCACCATTCCCTCTCCTGCCTGGATTTAGGCCTAAAATATCAATTATATATACAATTTCAACGTAAAAATGAATAAATATATACAGTTCTAGACCCGCAACTACTAATTACGATTTGATTGCTGTAAAGTGTTTTATCATATTATGGCCATTTTCGAAGGAACAATATAAGATATATTTAGCCTCAACCCCTAATTGTGTACTCTCTGTTTCCTCAAAGGCGCTTCGCCATAGGGAGGGAGGGTGGACTGGGTGGCTCTGCCCACCATCTAGTTTGATTTTGGTGTCTCCTTCCCACTTTCCAACACAATAAAATTTTTTCACCATATTATCGTTAGATCACTATGTTCACTTGACCCCTATAACGTGCCCCCCGGTCCCAGATGAAATTTTCCGGTGACGCCGAACTGCTTCCTCAGCAGGGACCCACAACTAACCCCGAATTTGTAACATCCATTTGAAAATAAATCCGGAGTTTACCCCAATAACGTGCCCCCGGTCCCAGATGAAATTTCATGGTGACGCGAACAGCTTCCTCAGCAGGGACCCACAACTAACCCCGAATTTGTAACATCCATTTGAAAATAAATCCGGAGTTGACAATACTTTGACTTTCGAAGAACATGACTTTTAGTCAGGCGTGACATCACTGATCACTTTTGTTTTGGCAGCTTTGATATTACGCTCATTAAGCATTTCAAAGCGAAATCATATAACCTTTTCCATATAACGTAGTCTAATAATCCCTTATAAATGAGTTATAATTTTTTTCACTTTATATAACAACAACAACAACAACATAGTTTATTATCTGAATAATTAACTTATTGTTAACCCAAAATGTTAATCATTCAGAGCACGAGGACTTTCTGATGGCTCAGTTTAGCATCTAATGACGCGGAAAAGTCCCATGAGTTGAAAGCCGAATTGTAAGGCTTAATCTTAGTTAAAATCCTAATGGAAAACACTTCTAGTTGAAACATCCAATGACCGGTAATAAACGATTTACTACTAATACTACTACCGATTTATCATAGTCTACAGTAAACCGGGTCTTCAAAATATATTTGCACACGGCAAAACATCACAGATTTTAAATTTGAGGAACATAGAATGACTGCTATTATGTATTACAGACATATATATAAGTAAGCTAACTAAGAAATATCATTTTGAAACCACAAACAAAGCCAAACTTTTACAAAACCAGGCTTTAGGTTAACCATTTTGTCAGCTGATACTATTATTCGCAAAGTTCTTCATCACTCTTAAGCTATTTATTAGAGATGATGTTGTGCCGAAAAAAGGTGCTCTAAAAGAGGTACCGCCACTTAAAGCTATATTAGCTGGTCGGAATTGGCTTAACTAACTGTTAAAATTTGACAGAATCGATAATATTGTCTTCAGACGGGTTTGTAAGCTCCCCCAACGAATTGCAGAGCACACCACGCAGGGGGAGTGTCCCTATGTTTACCTCGAGTGTTAACCGACTGTGTTGTTGTTTACCCACGCCCCATATCGAAACCTAGAATCCTCATTTGTCATTGTAAAGAGTAAAATATTTTGTTTTGCCAGTTTATGATTTGTTTAATGCTGATTAATCACAAATAATTGACACCACATCGACCTCACTTTGGACTCGCGCCGCATTGTAGCTTTTCTTCTGGCATCATTTTCCGGCTCCGCGGAAAACAGGGCAACCACGAGAAATGGGTTTAAAACTGGGACGCCATTTCAGTAATAGCCCGGGAGAGTGGGGTAAGAAACATAGGTCAAACGGCTTAACCCAATAGGCAACCACAATGATAATTTTTCGTTGACTGTCCGGGCATGGGTATTTCGCCACTCCCCAGAAATTAAGGTCCGGAGATAAGAACTAAATAAAAATTATGCTGATCCCTCACTATTTGTTTGGGATCCACGCCCCTGGTCCCAGGTTTTACTTCAGTCATAGGTTTTTCCTTTCCAACAGTAATATCCTAAGCAGGTGTAGACAGCTATGCACCATATGGGCATAGGGGAGGGGCAGCAAAGGGGAGAGGCATGGGGACCGTAACCACCGCCCCCTGTGCAGCACCAATGTCCCTTGAAATATAAATATTGGATACTCCGTGCAAAAGCTTCTGGCTACGCCTCTGTACGTACAATATATTCCATTCAGACTAGATATGAACCAAGTCTACCTGTCCTGTTTCCAGGTGATCTGATTTGCATATGAGGCCAATGTTTTTACCTCAACAGTTTCATCGACATGACAACCAACAGTTGGTACGTCCACAGCAGTTTAGAAACTAAACTGCTGAAAAATTGTTTCATTATTCAATTGTTTCAAATTACTATTATGCTAATGATAATCATAGTTTGCGGTTTATATACAGTTTTGACTAGGCTTCGTTGTCACGGCTCAGGTTCCAGCCCCAATATATTGTTTTTGGTTCCCAGCCTATGACATTTGTTTTAATTTTTTATCGTCTGACCATGTCATACGGACGGAGATACGGATGTAGGGCACGTCACGGCCAATGTTACTTTTAGGGTCGAAGCGAAATACATGGTATGGAATTCTCGATGTACGTAGCCTAACTCTTAACAGCCTAAGCTTCACGTCTTTGATAACGCTTAGAATAAGCCAAACCCCGAATCACTACATAAGCTGTTGTTTTAATAGCATTATTATTAATATTTGCATACAGGCAACCGAACAGTCAGCGTAACGAGGTTTGCAGGTTAACTATATAGCCAGAAAGGGAATATCTGGGAGTAGGTTTAACCGACTACAGCGAGTGTATAAATAACACATTACTTGTAAGCTGCCACTAAATTTCAAAAACTTATAGAGATCTACCTTATTAAAGGCAATTTTGAATTTCATAGAGGCTCTATTAAGGGTTCACATCCATCGTAGCTGGGTAGCTTATTCTACACATCGATTATTCTCGCTTTCAAAACTATGTTCCAGTAAGTTAGTTCGAAGCTTAGGTTTAAGCAGTTTTTTTACAATAACCACGCGTATTAATATTATAAGATATTAAAGATCGCGCTTCAAACGACGTAGTTCTAAGGACTCCAGTTTACAAAAGATAGCCATTCAGAATATGACATGTCCCGAGAACCCACCCAATCGACTAGTGAAACACCGCATCACTTCTTCAAGTTTATTGTCGATTTCTAATAGATAGCATTGAGAACTTGTTTGATTGATATTTTCTCAAATCTTATGAACATAATGTCATATAATATATAAAGCAATGAAGTTTCAATCACCATTTATGGTAACACAACGGGTTTACTGCTTTCAACAACAACAAATAAGTTTATTAACAAATAGTATACTGATATCCGGAAAATCACCGTAGCGAGGTTTTCATCAGGCGTTAAGGCCATCATTGCGAAATTGAAACAATGGCTAACTTACTTTCGTGACGATAAAATTAACTTATGTCCCAATGGGAATCATTACTAATCGTCACGCCCAAGTGGTTGCAGTTGAAAACCGTGTAGAATTTCGCTGCACCGTAGTAGGCCGAATATTTGGTATTCGATCGAACAGTTCCACTATACGACCGATTACCAAATAGTTAGTATTTTTACCTATTTTTGACCACGTGCGTTGTTATTCGTTTGCTTTGCGAGGCTTATTATTAAGGAACAAAGAAACCGGCTAACATCTCCACGTAGCGCAATGGTTTGCGCACGGAGCTTCCACTTGTATAACCGGGTTTCGATCCGTGGTGCCCGGCTTGAGTTTATCAACTTCAACTCAATTCTGTCGTTAATTAAGGGTTTTAGAAAGCCTTGTGGCCAAACTCGAATCCCTATTTTTACATTTACAAATATGTTAGTTCCAAAAATTTTGACATATTTTGAAGTATTTAATTTCTAATCTCTACAACCACCTACATACACAAACGATACATTTGTATATAACTATATATGATATTGCTAATTTATAAAATACGATAAAACTTAGTTACTTACTAACTATTCTAAAAATAATTATATAAATATAATATATTTTGTCAAACTTTCAATATGTAGTAAGACTACAGAAAATATATCATTTATTTATATAAAATTTTCAAAATATCATCTATTTTGTAAAAGCCAAACAATTTTAACCAAAACTCATAAAACTTTGCTCTAAATTACAATTATTATTGCTGTTATTATCTTTTCACAGTCCCTCCAAACAGTGATCCCACAAAGCCCTTTGAGATATTTGCCGCCCAACCACTGTCTCTCTTTCTACATACAAACAAACACATACACAAATATATATACATTATATTTAAATTATATTAGTATAATAAAACATTTTACATATATGAAAAAATATAACAGTAATGATACATTTACATACTGCATAATAAAAAATATAAAAACAAAGAAATATAAACAATATACATATAATAAATCGATATAAAATAATGCATAAATTAATGTATGCTCAGTTTATATGTATATTTTAAATTATATATTGTATTTTAATTATATTTTTAAATTATATTGTGTATTTATATATTGTATATATATTGTGAATAGTATATGTATATACATGTATATGTATATATTTACATAGATATATATTACATTATAATATGCACATACCTAATATGCCTTTCTGCAATGTTTTAATAATGCATGCGTACCATTAGCATAAAAATAAATAAATATATAAATAATATATTTAGTAGACTAAAATTATATAATTTCATAAATTATATATAAATAAATAAATAAATATAAAAAAATAAATATACTTTCGATATATTACTGTGTACATGTAGTACAGAAAGTATGTAGATACGAATATATATGTAGATACATATGTATAGTTTATATTATGCTGTATATTTATTTATGTTAAACATACCTATATATTGCATGTGTATGTATATAAGCCTTATATATAAATATCTATCTGTATGTTTTTGCAATATATATAACATATATAAAGTAATACACTTATGTAATTATGTTATATTATAATAAGTACACAGTAATATATTACATATACTATAAATAATTACACATTATATATATGCGTTATATTATATACGTTATCAACATTCACATTTGTAGATTGTCTATTATTACAAGATTAATTGTCCCACACATTTAGGTTTACGACACGGGTATACTAATAAAATGGCGGTATAGAACAAAGAAATCGTATAAAGTATTTCAGTGTAAGACCAGATAGGGCACTCAATAATGATCGGGACCGGGGGTACATCTTCTTGCGGTGGTCAGGAAACGAAATGAAAATATTTTCAAACACTACCCTATTAGAATAACTGTGCCCCGATCCAAATATTTTGAAATACTAATCCCGGTCAAATTCTTTCCACCCAAAATATTTTAAACTCTGAGTCAACCCAGGCTTTCGTTCTTCCTACCCAAGCAAAGAATTTTAAACACTAGCCACGATTAACTATGTCAATCCCGTGCCAAACCCTTTTAATCACTACCCAAGTCCAATTCTACGTCACCCTACCAACTTTCAGGCTCATTTGAAGATAAACCTAGTTGTTCCGCGACAAAATCTCTTCACAATAAGCGGTGAAGTATGAAATATGCTTCAAACTGCAGTTTCTAGTCAGGATTTTATATAAGCCTAATTTCGTACAATACATGCTTAGGACAAATGAGCTTGCCTTAAAGATAAATAGTTCAGGCACTTATAAACAATGATATGCTTACTATTTCTTCAAAGATAGCATTGTAATGCAATAAGATCCGACATTTGATTACCTATTGCCAAAAAACTATATATTGCATAAATATGTTTGGTATTTTTGCCTCGGGAAGGTCCAACCGGCAACATTAAAATTAAGTATCAAATGTCTGATTTCTAAAAATTCGCAAAATTTTCCAGAATAAAATCCCAGTATCGAAATTAGCTTCCACATTTAGTGTTTTATCGACTGGCAAGTACTATAAAGTTTAACATAGTTTTGGGAAATAAAATGCAGGTAAAACTAGCTAAATTGAAAATATCAGTAAGAAATTTTGGGTCGTTTGAATGACTAAACCATTGAGTGACACACTGGGGTCTTTTCTAAATATAAGTTATGCCCCAGTTAAAAAGAATAGTAAAATACTTTAAAATTGAATGACGAATATAAACAGTGTACAGAAGAGTAAATGTAAGTGAGCTGTTTTATTCAAAATCATTATATATCAGGGAAAAATATTTAATTATACATATTTTTTTACCTTACTCTTCGTACTATCATAAATATTCCTATATATATATTTTAATAATACTTTACTCTTCTATTTACTGTTTATATTCGTCATTCAATTTTTAAAGTATTTTACTATTCTTTTAACTGGGGCATAACTTATATTTAGAAAAGACCCCATGTGTCACTATTCAATGGTTTAGTCATTCAAACGACTCCAAAATTTCTTACTGATATTTTCAATTTAGCTAGTTTTACCTGCATTTTATTTCCCAAAACTATGTTAAACTTTATAGTACTTGCCATATAAACACTAAATGTGGAAGCTAATTTCAATACTGGGATTTTATTCTGGAAAATTTTGCGAATTTTAGAAATCAGACATTTGATACTTAATTTTAATGTTGCCGAGTTGCGAATCCTTGCCGGCAATTACAAACATTGTTATGCAATATATAGTTTTTTGGCAATAGGTAATCAAATGTCGGATCTTATTGCATTACAAATGCTATTTTTGAAGAAATAGTAAGCATATCATTGTTTATAGTGCCTGAACTATTTATCTTTAAGGCAAGCTCATTTGTCCTAAGCATGTATTGTACGAAATTAGGCTTATATAAAATCCTGACTAGAAACTGCAGTTTGAAGCATATTTCATACTTCACCGCTTATTGTGAAGAGATTTTTGTCGCGGAACAACTAGGTTTATCTTCAAATGAGCCTGAAAGTTGATTCAGGTGACGTAGAATTGGACTTGGGTCATGATTAAAAGGGTTTGGCGCGGGATTGACATAGTTAATCGTGGCTCATGTTTAAAATTCTTTGCTTGGGTAGGAAGAACGAAAGCCTGGGTTGACTCAGAGTTTAAAATATTTTGGGTGAAGGAGTTGACCGGGATTAGTATTTGGAGGGCACAGTTATTCTAATAGGGTAGTGTTTGAAAATATTTTCATTTCGTTTCCTGACCACCGCAAGAAGATGTACCCCCGGTCCCGATCATTTATTGAGTGCCCTATCTGGTCTTACACTGAAATACTTTATACGATTTCTTTGTTCTATACCATTATTAGTATACCCGTGTCGTAAACCTAAATGTGTGGGACAATTAATATTGTAATAATAGACAATCTACAAATGTGAATGTTGATAACGTATATAATATAACGCATATATATAATGTGTAATTATTTATAGTATATGTAATATATTACTGTGTACTTATTATAATATAACATAATTACATAAGTGTATTACTTTTTATATATGTTATATATATTGCAATTTTTTACAGATAGATATTTATATATAAGGCTTATATACATACACATGCAATATATATAGGTATGTTTAACATAAATAAATATACAGCATAATATAAACTATACATATGTATCTACATATATATTCGTATCTACATACTTTCTGTACTACATGTACACAGTAATATATCGAAAGTATATTTATTTTTTTATATTTATTTATTTATTTATATATAATTTATGAAATTATATAATTTTAGTCTACTAAATATATTATTTATATATTTATTTATTTTTATGCTAATGGTACGCATGCATTATTAAAACATTGCAGAAAGGCATATTAGGTATGTGCATATTATAATGTAATATATATCTATGTAAATATATACATATACATGTATATACATTTACTATTCACAATATATATATACAATATACAAATACAGAATATAATTTAAAAATATAATTAAAATACAATATATAATTTAAAATTTACACATAAACTGAGCATACATTAATTTATGCATTATTTTATATCGATTTATTATATGTATATTGTTTATATTTCTTTGTTTTTATATTTTTTATTATGCAGTATGTAAATGTATCATTACTGTTATATTTTTTCATATATGTAAAATGTTTTATTATACTAATATAATTTAAATATAATGTATATATATTTGTGTATGTGTTTGTTTGTATGTAGAAAGAGAGACAGTGGTTGGGCGGCAAATATCTCAAAGGGCTTTGTGGGATCACTGTTTGGAGGGACTGTGAAAAGATAATAATAACAGCAATAATAATTGTAATTTAGAGCAAAGTTTTATGAGTTTTGGTTAAAATTGTTTGGCTTTTACAAAATAGATGATATTTTGAAAATTTTATATAAATAAATGATATATTTTCTGTAGTCTTACTACATATTGAAAGTTTGACAAAATATATTATATTTATATAATTATTTTTAGAATAGTTAGTAAGTAACTAAGTTTTATCGTATTTTATAAATTAGCAATATCATATATAGTTATATACAAATGTATCGTTTGTGTATGTAGGTGGTTGTAGAGATTAGAAATTAAATACTTCAAAATATGTCAAAATTTTTGGAACTAACATATTTGTAAATGTAAAAATAGGGATTCGAGTTTGGCCACAAGGCTTTCTAAAACCCTTAATTAACGACAGAATTGAGTTGATTTTGATAAACTCAAGCCGGGCACCACGGATCGAAACCCGGTTATACAAGTAGAAGCTGCCATGCGCAAACCATTGCGCTACGTGGAGATGTTAGCCGGTTTCTTTGTTCCTTAATAATAAGTCTCGCAAAGCAAACGAATAACAACGCACGTGGTCAAAAATAGGTAAAAATACTAACTATTTGGTAATCGGTCGTATAGTGGAACTGTTCGATCGAATACCAAATATTGCGGCCTACTACGGTGCAGCGAAATTCTCACGGTTTTCAACTGCAACCACTTGAGCGTGACGATTAGTAATGATTCCCATTGGGACATAAGTTAATTTTATCGTCACGAAAGTAAGTTAGCCATTGTTTCAATTTCGCAATGATGGCCTTAACGCCTGATGAAAACCTCGCTACGGTGATTTTCCGGATATAAGTAAACTATTTGTTAATAAACTTATTTGTTGTTGGTGGAAGCAGTAAACCCGTTGTGGTTACCATAAATGGTGATTGAAACTTCATTGCTTTATATATTATATGACATTATGTTCATAAGATTTGAGAAAATATCAATCAAACAAGTTCTAAATGCTATCTATTAGAAATCGACAATAAACTTGAAGAAGTGATGCGGTGTTTTCTAGTCGATTGGGTTTAGTTATTGGGACATGTCATATTTTGAATGGCTATCTTTTGTATCGAACTGGAGTCCTTAGAACTACGTCGTTTGAAGCGCGATCTTTAATATCTTATAATATTAATACGCGTGGTTATTGTAAAAAAAACTGCTTAAACCTAAGCTTCGAACTAACTTACTGGAACATAGTTTTGAAAGCGAGAATAATCGATGTGTAGAATAAGCTACCCAGCTACGATGGATGTGAACCCTTAATAAAGCCTCTATGAAATTCAAAATTGCCTTTAATAAGGTAGATCTCTATAAGTTTTTGAAATTTAGTGGCAGCTTACAAGTAATGTGTTATTTATACACTCGCTGTAGTCGGTTAAACCTACTCCCAGATATTCCCTTTCTGGCTATATAGTTAACCTGCAAACCTCATTACGCTGACTGTTGGGTTGCCTGTATGCAAATATTAATCAACAATGCTACTAAAACAACAGCTTATGTAGTGATTCGGGGTTTGGCTTATTCTAAGCGTTATCAAAGACGTGAAGCTTAGGCTGTTAAGAGTTAGGCTACTTACATACGAGAATTCCATACCATGTATTTCGCTTCGACCCTAAAAGTAACATTGGCCGTGACGTGCCCTACATCCGTATCTACCGTCCGTATAGACATGGTCAGACGATAAAAAATTAAAACAAATGTCATAGGCTGGGAACCAAAAACAATATATTGAGGCTGGAACCTGAGCCCATAACAGGCGAAGCGTCAAAACTGTATATAAACCGCAAACTATGATTATCATTAGCATAATAGTAATTTGAAACAATTGAATAATGAAACAATTTTTCAGCAGTTTAGTTTCTAAACTGCTGTGGACGTACCAACTGTTGGTTGTCATGTCGATGAAACTGTTGAGGTCCTGCTGGCCTAATAAATAGATCACCTGGAAACAGACAGGTCGTTTGGTTCATATCTAGTCTGAATGGAATATATTGTACGTACAGAGGCGTAGCCAGAAGCTTTGCACGGAGTATCCAAGATTTATATTTCAAGGGTAGTTGTCTACACAGGGGGCGGTGGTTACGGTCCCCATGCCTCTCCCCTTTGCTGCCCTTCCCTATGCCCATATGGTGCATAGCTGTCTACACCTGCTTAGGATATTACTGTTGGAAAGGAAAAACCTATGACTAAAATTGAGACTCAAACCAACCGCGTGGATTGCCAAACAAATGCATGGAGGGATCAGCATAAATATTTATTTAGTTCTTATCTCCGGACCTTAATTTCTGGGGAGTGGCGAAATACCCATGCCCGGACAGTCAACGAAAAATTATCATTGTGGTTGCCTATTGGGTTAAGCCGTTTGACCTATGTTTCTTACCCCACTCTCCCGGGCTATTACTGAAATGGCGTTGCAGTTTTAAACCCATTTCTCGTGGTTGCCCTCTTTCCCGCGCACACGGAAAATGATGCCAGAAGAAAAGCTACAATGCGGCGCGAGTCCAAAGTGAGGTCGATGTGGTGTCAATTATTTGTGATTAATCAGCATTAAACAAATCATAAACTGGCAAAACAAAATATTTTACTCTTTACAATGACAAATGAGGATTCTAGGTTTCGATATGGGGCGTGGGTAAACAACAACACAGTCGGTTAACACTCGAGGTAAACATAGGGACACTCCCCCTGCGTGGTGTGCTCTGCAATTCGTTGGGGGAGCTTTCAAACCCGTATGAAGACAATATTATCGATTCTGTCAAATTTTAACAGTTAGTTAAGCCAAACTGCGACCAGCTAATATAGCTTTAAGTGGCGGTACCTCTTTTAGAGCATTTTTTTTCGGCACAACATCATCTCTAATAAATAGCTTAAGAGTGATGAAGAACTTTGCGAATAATAGTATCAGCTGACAAAATGGTTAACCTAAAGCCTAGTTTAGTAAAAGTTTGGCTTTGTTTGTGGTTTCAAAATGATATTTCTTTAGTTAGCTTACTTATATATATGTCTGTAATACATAATAGCAGTCATTCTATGTTCCTCAAATTTAAAATCTGTGATGTTTTGCCGTGTGCAATCTATTTTTGAAGACCCGGTTTACTGTTGATATGATAAATCGGTAGTAGTAGTAGTAAATCGTTTATTACCGGTCATTGGATGTTTCAACTAGAAGTGTTTTCCATTAGGATTTTAACTAAGATTAAGTCTTACAATTCGGCTTTCAACTCATCGGACTTTTAGCCTCATTAGATGCTAAACTGAGCCATCAGAAAGTCCTCGTGCTCTGAATGATTAACATTTCGGTTAACAATAAGTTAATTATTCAGATAATAAACTATGTTGTTGTTGTTGTTGTTATATAAAGTGAAAAAATTATAACTCATTTATAAGGAATTATACAACTAGTTATATGGAAAAGGTTATATGATTTGGCTTGAAATGCTAAATGAGCGTAATATCAAAGCTGCCAAAACAAAAGTGATAAGTGATGTTAGCACCTAGACTAAAAGTCATGTTCTTCGAAAGTCAAAGTATTGTCAACTCCGGATTTATTTTCAAATGGATGTTACAAATTCGAGTTAGTATCTGGGTCCCTGCTGAGGAAGCTGTACGCGTCACCATGAAATTTCATCTGGGACCGGGGGCACGTTATTGGGGTAAACCAGGATTTATTTTCAAATGGATGAAACAATTCGGGGTTAGTTGTGGGTCCCTGCTGAGGAAGCAGTTGGGGCGTCACTGAAAAACAGTGGACCGGGGGACATTCTAGGGGTCAAGTGAACATAGTGATCTAACGATAATATGGTGAAAAAATTTTATTTGTTGGAAAGTGGGAAGGAGACACCAAAATCAAACTAGATGGTGGGCAAGCAGGCCCCCACCCCTCCTCCCTATGGCGAAGCGCCTTTGAGGAAACAGAGAGTACACAATTAGGGGTTGAGGCTAAATATATCTTATATTGTTCCTTCGAAAATGGCCATAATATGATAAAACACTTTACCAGCAATCAAATCGTAATTAGTAGTTGCGGGTCTAGAACTGTATATATTTATTCATTTTTTACGTTGAAATTGTATATATAATTGATATTTTAGGCCTAAATCCGGGCGGGAGAGGGACTGGTGACTTGGCCCCGCCCCTAATATTTCACTGACCATACCTCAAAAAAGGGTGACGTTGGATTACTCTTCGTTATTCGGAGTACATATTTTTACGCTTTTGTACTGTCGATCGTGGTTACGAAAAATTAGATTTTATGGCTGTTCTAATAAAACAGTTTACACTAAGGTTTTGGATTTTTGTATTTAAAAATAGACATTCGTTAATACAAAATATTCAAGTTGAGGTTGCAAAAATGTGAGAGAATCTTATTTTTCAAACAGGGATTGTGATCATGCAACACCAGATTCGGTGGCTAAAATCGGAGTGTTACGTTCAATGGGGAGCGGCTTTCGCTCACATACAACGTACACCAATAGTATTTGGTTAAAGATTCCAGAATAATCCCAGAATACCAGCCCACATGAAATATATATTTGTTTTGGTCTGCGACAAGTTGAAATCTGCACCTCTCCCTGTATCAGTAGCGTGTTCGGGAAATTTTAAAGCTTTTAAACATAGCTAGAAAAAAATATTTTGAAATAACACCTCTAGTATCAAAGGTTGGATGTGGGACTCGTTCCCACTGTCTAACCCTTTTGACAATTTCTTTATACTAGGTACTAATCGTGATTAGGTTATTACTTTCAAATACCCTTTTGTATTAAGTATATGTATTTGTACGCCGCTGCATAGTGTTTTTGCATATTTTTGCTTAAACATTATGCATAGGTATTGTTTGATTTTGTAATAAAAACTATTTGGATTTTCATCGTGGACCGAGGACCGATTTCAAATGATAATTTTAATAGAAATGCCAAATGCGGCGTTCACGTTATTTGTTGACGTTATCATTCACGTTATCCCGCTGTTTGGAACTTTTGACCCTCTGTAGTCGTGACCCTACCCTATAGACAGTCAGGGTGACACCCTGAATGTAAATCAGTTGCCGAAGATATACCACACCCTAGCTACTGCGTATTTTCTGCACAGTGTCGTGCGCACTTATCTACCAATTTGGCGCGAATTAACTATAACGGACACCGTATGAAGCTAATGCGATTTATTAGTCAACTGTCTTGTGCAGTTTTTCTAACTTTATGATATTTGTATTTAGCCCATATGAACATTACTCAAATAATTACGAACACTGTTAATAAAACTGCCAGAAGACAAAATGTGCCTGACAATGTTGAGAAGTTGTAATGCGCGTAACTAGCAATATTTGAAAAAATTTATTAAAAACATGGGAGTGTATAAAACACCCTGCTGTCAACAGTGTGCCTGACACTGTGTGGTGTATACACATAGATTAAAAACGTTGGTGACATTATAACGTGAACGCCGCATAAATATTGCAAATGATAGTTCCAAATTCAAGTTGTCTTTTAAACACTAGCAAAAATGGTGTATCTGCTATGAACACATGAAAATACTAAAATTTCAAACAAAATTTTTTTCAGAAGTATATATCTTAAATTCAAGACAAAAGTTACAAAATATTATTGGTTAGCAGCAGCTAGTAATTCGTAATAATTTAGAACATTTCCATGTAAGACTATTTAAAAAATCTTATCAATTTGTATTAAAAATAGAAATTAAGAAGATGATTTTGACGTTATAATTTTCTATACCGTTTCTTTAGTAATTTTTTTTCACCTAATTCATTTAATAATAATAAGAATAAATTTATAATGCGACAATTTCATTGAAAATGTTACAAAGGCACATAAGCGAAGAACATAATGTAAATGATAACACATAAAGTGGCCGCACCAACCATCCTATTTTGCCCCCAAGTAACCTTGATGGGCGGTACGTTATAACTTTAAAAAAGAACAGCTTAGAGCGGCGGGTTCGGGTGGCGTCAGCCCCCCGACTTAGGCTTAGGCTTAGTGTATGTGTCATATGAGGACCTTAGCTTAGGCTAAGACTTAAGGCTTAGGCTTAATATATCAAGAACGGCATGGCCTGCATTTTATTTCGCCCCTCCAACTTCTGGCACTATTTTGTAATAACCGATCTCATTTGAAATTAAAAAAGAAATTGTTCATTCTACAAAAACCATGTTGTGGAAAACGATGAAATTTTTTCAGTTTGAAATTTAGCAAAAACTAAAACCAAATAGAAGAAAAGCTTGTCATTTGAGCCACTCTTGAGAGATTTTAGTCTCGCTTTGCGTACAAACTCGAATTTTAAGTCTCTGTTTGCAAATCAACTTAATGAATAATCCTAATATTCTAGCAATATTCTAAACATTCTAAACTACTCCGGACCTATTAATATAAAATAAGTGAATCTGTTATTTCATTAAGTTTCACCAGTTAAAGCAATGACCAAACATTTTCTTCAGAGAATTTATTGTTTTCTTTTTTCATTTTCGAGCAAGGATCTTTTAATTTTATAAAGATATGATCTTTCTCTGGGAATCCTTTACAATCTACAGAAACCCTCTCTGGGACAAAAAGACCCACCCGAGGAAAAGGTATGGTAGTACGAAGAACATACCCTAGTATTTGTTCTAGACGTTCTCGTGGCCCAACGCCAATTCCCATCTCCGTTTTTATCCGCATCAAATGACAGTAGTCCAACAACGGGAACAATTTGACGTTTATCAATGATTGAGCAAAATTTAAAATCTACAGATAGGTACATACATAGTTCCCGACTAGTGCACCCAAACAATTAGTTCTTTTCGACGTCCATGCCAAAAAGATAAAAATCTAAAACCCACACTCAATAGAACCCATTACCAGGCTGCCGGATAAGCAAATGAGGACCACCGATAAATCTTATCGCACAAGCAATGACATAAATCCCCGGGAGAGGGAACGGGGCATGTGGACCCCACTTTGGTGATTCGTTTCTATAACCGGTTTACCCAACCACCCCCCCCCCCCCCTCCAGTTCTCACATATACGCACTAGTCTAAAATGTTTTTGGTCGTACCCCACCACGACTTTTGAACAGATTAACGCCCCTGTCGTTAAGAAACCTCAGTGTTTTAAATAATAGAAAACAGCAGCTGTTTTTGCCGCATCTAAACGTTTTTCTCTTGATTGCGGCTCTGTCCCGGCTTCTACTACAACTTCTTGCTGCGCATTAACCGCAGTTACTTTATAATCGGTTGAGGGTCCCGTTCTATAGAAGAACCCTAGGATTCAAAATGTGGATAACGTTGGTATGCCCTTGGCACTATCCCCGTTGTCCAGCGTCCCTTGAGTTTCCGAACAATAACTGCAAAACGGCAAAATGTAGATGGATTATTTTTATTCTTTAACTAAACCGATATCGATATATATTTTGGAATGTTTAGCTTTGTAAATTCAATCTCTATAAATATAAGCTTTTATGTGTAGAGTTGTTATTTGTTGTTTTCATTTATACTTCTCTCTTAATGGCGGCTTTTGTTTTTATCTTTTGAAAACCAGGGCATCGTGTGTGTCTATATGTATCTGGCATAGTTTAGGCTCTAGGATAATTGAACTATAAGCTTTACTGAGGTATTTTGTGGTGTTACACAACAGGGGTTAGGTGGATGGGCAGCTGAAATGGTCTCGGCGAATGGATTGTCTCGATGGGGCATGCCAAATGTTTAGCCAGATCCCTAACGTTGTTTTATTAGTTCCCAATTTTCTTTAAGATCTTTGTCATTCTGCTTGTAGCTTTCGAAAAAGTTTCCGTTGCTCCTTTAGGTAGTAGTTAAGAGCCTTGTATAGGGGAGTTGTAAATACAAACAAACCAAATTTTATTGGTTGATAACTGAATATATTTTATACATACATGCCAAAATTAAGGCTAAATATTATTATTCTTCTACAACAAATAAAGACGATTCTGTTAAACGATATGGCTGAGAGAATATCCAACTTTTTTGGGGAGGTAGCCTCTTACGGGAACCAGTGATTAGCGGAACATGCTAATTCTATGCAGTATAATAAGACATATAAGCTAATGCTGTTTGAAGTAACAAAACATTCATAATAGCACGAATATTGCGTATTTTTCTCGAATTTACCGCACTAAAGGCTTTTATAAGGTAGCTGGGAAATTATTAAGTACTATATTTTGTTTTTAATATATGATTCTCATAAAGTTGTAAATAGTGAATTGACAAAATCAGCTATTTTGTTCTTCTTCATTCGGTTAAACGTATATAGTCATTGCCTGGTTACGGTTCAGCTCAAAATAAGTGATGCAACTTTATGCATCGTTTACCTTTAGGATGTGGTGCTTTAATTACCTGATTTTATCATGGTTTGCCGTTTGTTGTAAAGGCATGTTGGTTAGCCGCGATTAGCCAGAGGGACATTTTTTGGCCCGAGCCAACATGACAAATATATTAGCTGATGGAAGCGAGGCTAATAAATTGTGACAAAGGCGAGAATCGGCTTTAAAGGCCAGAAATATATGAGCGACAATGGAAAATCGCGAAAAATTAAAATTTGTATCAACATACTAATAAAGTCTAGCTATTTATTTTTATTTATACAATAACAATACAAATTTTATTCAGATCCTTTTATTGGTACATACGAGACTTTACATTTACTGCAGTGTTTTGCTTCTGAAACGCGTTCATACGGCTCGAGAATGAATATTCATTAAGCACAGCTTGCTTACTAACGTTCACAGAACACTGCTAGATATTTTCAAAAATTATAATATGGCTGAACGAGGAAGTGAATAAGATAAGGACAGAAATGGGGAGGGGGTAAGTCTTCGCCTCTTATATCTATCCGTATTTCGTGAATATTTTAGAATAATAAAGAATATTTATGAAGAGCCGGCTGTGGCTGTGCCTTTTTGTCACGAGCCTGAATCGACTCTGTGACAGATTTCGACCCGAGGTGCACACATCTTAAGGTAAATGATGCATTATGTCACAAATGCTGCACCTGTCTCTCCCGGACCACGCCTGTTCAGATTCACTCTTTGACTATATCGGCCTTCCCAAATACCCTATTTGCTAACGGTGACACTTATTGCTGACCACTGCCATAAATGCGACCCCTACTCTGGTCGATAGAAAACAATACAATAATTATCGGTCATTGCTGGCTATAAAAATTTGCTAAAAAATTAATTGAAAACAAAAATTATGGCAGAAACTGCTGACTCGATAGAAACTCGTCTTCAACGGGACTCAGAGTGTTAAGAAAGTCACTACCCTCCATGTTCAATCGTTGTGATGCAATTGTCCTTGCAATCTTTCAGACATCCCATTTCCCTGGTTGGGTTCAATTTTTAAATGTTCCAAGATTTCAAATGTTCTCCATGTGGAAACGGTGTGCGCCTCGTGAGACTGTCGGACAACTTAGAGTCATTTTGAACACAACTTAACTTGAAGGCCCCATAAGAGAAATCAAAAATTATATTTTAAATGTTCCAAAATTTTTAGACGTTTTCTGGTTTTTTTTTGGATTGGGGGTGTATAAGCAAACAGAATGAGGCATTCAATAAACCTAACATCTACTATAGAACGTTTTTGGACATCATGGAAACGTAATGATTTTGTTTAATGCAACGTATTATATATGTAATGATATTAAAATACCATAACTACAATTCAATCAATGCATCGCAGATAATTTCGCTGTAGCAAACTCACACTAAGCTGATGGCTAGTATTCATGATATAGATGCTTCTAAACATGACAAGGTTTGGGATCAGCAGCTTCTTGGGGAAGGGGTTGCTTTCGTGCGGCGCCGCCATGGGATGGGGTATCAGCCGACCTGTCACTCAGAAATATAAGTGGATTTACCCCGTTTTTCTGATTTAATTCGTTTATTGACTGTTTTTGTAAGTCATGTTTATTTAAATTTGCGCTATATGTTGTGTTATATTTGCATAAGGCTTAGCTGAGGATGTTGCAGTCAGGCTATTCCTTAATGGTTGGGCTCGCGATGATGGACTTAACTCCGGATGTAAAACCCTTCGAGCTGCAACATCCAATAACCGGTAATAAACGATATACTTCTAGTCTTCAGTACATATAATTTTGATCGTTACTAATTCTTACTTACTTATATTTAAGTTTCACGATATTTTAAAATGTTCGCCGTTCGATTTTTGAAACTTTGGCAATAATAATTATATGCAGTGTATCGTCGCATCGCCGTAAAAGACATAGTTGGCCCCATCTACTGTGAGTGATAAATGATAGCCATTAACAACTGGCGTATGATACTAATTACATGTCATAAATAAATATATATTTCGACTTTTTTGTCGGGTTTTCTTTGTTTAACTTTAGTAGTTTGTTCGTTGGTTTGAAGATATTTGGCTCGAATTATTGTCATATATACACATATATGCTGCATATACATACATATTGTCATGTTTATAAACATTTGAAATATGTATATATATAATTTTGAACAATACATTTAATATTAACGGTTAAACCATTCAATATGTTATCTAAAATGGTGTTCACCATAGCAATACAGTTTATTGAGAATTATAATAATACAAATTTTATTCAGTTCCTATGGTACATACGAGACTTTACATTTACTGCAGAGTTCTGCTTCTGAAACGCGTTCATACGACTCAAGAATGAATAATCATTAAACGTCGTTCGCAGAGCTGTGCCATATATTTTTATGGTAAGACAAATTTTGAGCAAGAAAATGAATAATAATCATAGCAGAAGGGGGAGGGAAACCTCCCCTCTTATATCTGCCTATAGTAGTTTGTCATGTTACATAAAAAATAGGCGACTTTTTTCAGCTTGTTTGGGTGTCATACGTAAGTTTGCCAGTTATTTAATAGAATATAAAGAGAAGTATACCTATGATACTGGCTTGGGGAAATACCTTTGCATTTGCTACATTATTCTGTCGTATTTCAAATAGTGTTTGAGGTCAACTTGAGTGAGCAGTGATTTAAAAGTTTTCGAGTTCAAAGCTGTAACGAAGTTTTTATTATCAACCTGTGTGGGTAAGTTGTTCCAAGAATTTATAATACGATTAGGGAAGATGTGGTTGAAAATGTTTGTTTTGAATTTAGGCTTGCGTAGTTTCAGCACGTGCCCACGCGTCCTAGCTGTATCAATACAGTGCAGAAGTTCCTCTGTGGATTTGTATTCATTGTTCAAAAATTTGAAAACAGTGACGATATTGAAGTGTAACCTTCTTAGTTCCAGTGGCTCTAGTTTCAAAAACTGTAACCGCTCGTTGTACGGCGCATATTGGAGGCATTTTCGAGCGAATATACAAATATAATTGGTGGCATAACATGGTATTCATGATTTTACGTGGGATTCTTTATGGCATTTTATATTCACTTGGTGTTCACCTGGCCTCACGGTTGTGGGGGGCCTCAATCCTGATCACTCGTCACAACTCTTCGCTGTTCGCTGTACTTGGTTCGATATATAACATAGGGTATTGTTGCCATTGGCGTACTGGCACGTATCAAAAATGTTGTTGACAATATTTGAGTGTTTGACGTCGCCAGGCCTCGTATGATTTTCCGGGCACAGACGTCCGGCGGCGTTGCTTTGGCCAGTGACTTCTTGATCCTCTTGTCGGGCATTCTTAGAACATTACCTAGCAGCCGCAAACGCTCCGTCGTCAGTAGTCTCGAGACTTCTGTTTCGTGACCTACTCTTCGACGAAGATCTGCAATCGTGATATGATCGAATTTTGTCATGCCTAGAATCCGGCGTCGACAGAAGTCGAACATTTTGATATGATCCTGAGTAGCAGAACAGAATCAGTAGAATGGTAGCATTATATATCTGAATTTTCGTTGGAACGGAGACATCTGCCGAGTTCTACACATGCCGTAGACCAGTAAAGGCTGACCTGGCACCTTCCATGCAGTTTTTAATATCAATGTCGCAAGCCCCTGATCCCGTAAAAGTGCTACCCAGGTAACATAATTATTCGACACGTTCCACCACAGAGTCGTTCAGTACGATGTCTTGATGTCTCTCGATGCAGCAGGTCAATATTTTGGTCTTCTGCGAGCTGATGACCAGACCAATGCGCTTTGCGGCTATGTCGTCTCGATTAAACCCTCTTACAGTTCGCTTGCTGATGCAGCTATGGCTATATCATCGACATAACCGGCATCTGTGAACGCCCACTGTGGTTACATCGTTGTCCCGTATACACCTTTTGTTTTACTTTATTGGAAATCCCTATAAATATATATGATAATGTGAATGTTTGATGATCCGTAACTTGATAATCTTATCCTCACCTGGCTAAATTTTTATTAGTTATTAATTTGTCTTCCATATAACAGCAAATTATAGCATAATTCCTCTACTTATCGGCTATTTGACGATAAATTTTTGTAGCATCTGACTTCTTTATTGACAGTCATACCCAGCGCTTTTGTAACACTTCTGCAAAAAAGGCGCGTTACAAATGTTTTTATTATTATTATAATGGCTCTTCACCGAGCTAAATCTATGCTACGTTCAGTATCTCAGTGGCATCCGGCAATATCAAGTTTCATGTATTTTTAAGAAAATACTTGATAAAGTTGATTTAACCAGATTTTTAAAATCTGATCGAAACCTATAATCAGATATATAAGCGGATTTACTTACTGCTTTTTCTGATTTAAATCGTTCATTCACTGGGCGCGTGTATGATCTTTATTATAAATTTGTGCTACATTGTGTGCTATACTTGCATAAGGCTGCTGGAGGGTATTGCAGTCAGGCTATTCCTTAATGTTTGGGCTCACTATGATAGACATAAATCCCGATACAGATCCCTTCGAGCTGCAACATCCGATAACCACTAATAAACGATTTCGTGCTACTAAAATATATATTCACTATAGCCATGTTTATTGTTCAATTTCTTCAGGAGTTGACGCTTTACTGGATTGAGCCTCACGGATCCCAGGCACCACTTAGTCCGGTCCCCAACATATTGCCCCAAAACGTACCCACTCACAATTTTTGGAAGTCCCCATAAATATTTCTCGTTTTCGAAGGACGTCAAATAATTTAGATTTGATTTTTGTTGGCTGCCCAATAAATTTTTTGCTCGTAAAACTCTGAGATTGTTTTCGTTTTTTGTAAAATTTTATTACTAAACGTATATCATTATCTGTTTTATATATATAGTATACTTCGTACAAAATATAATGTATATAATATATGTTTATACATTAAGCCTTTTTAATGGAAAAACGTGTGTTTATAAAACGTATATAATTGGCGATCCCGATGCACGTATAATACGTTATTCTTACTAAAAAACAACTGCGGGTTGGACAACTGCGGGTTTTCAATTCAACAGGCCGGCCCACAAATTTTTGACACTGCCGGCCAACAGCATGACGGCTTAGACACGGGCCGGCCCACAAAATTTTGGACACTGCCGGCCAACAGCATAACGTCTTGGACGCGGGCCGGCCCACAAAATTTTGGACACTGCCGGCCAACAGCATAACGGCTTGGATACGGGCCGGCCCACAAATGTTTGACACTGCCGGCCAACAGCATGACGGCTTAGACACGGGCCGGCCCACAAAATTTTGGACACTGCCGGCCAACAGCATGACGGCTTGGACACGGGCCGGCCCACAAAATTTTGGACACTGCCGGCCAACAGCATATCGGCGTGGCTCCGGGCCGGCCCACAAAAAATTGGACACTGCCGGCCAACGGCATTACGGCTTGGATACGGGCCGGCCCACAATTTTTTGGACACTGCCGGCCCACAAAATTTTGGACACTGCCGGCCAACAGCATAACGTCTTGGACGCGGGCCGGCCCACAAAATTTTGGACACTGCCGGCCAACAGCATAACGGCTTGGATACGGGCCGGCCCACAAATTATTGACACAGCCGGCCAACAGCCAGACGGCTTAGACACGGGCCGGCCCACAAAATTTTGGACACTGCCGGCCAACAGCATAACGGCTTGGATACGGGCCGGCCCACAAACTTTTGGACACTGCCGGCCAACAGCATGACGGCTTGGATACGGGCCGGCCCACAAAATTTTGGACACTGCCGGCCCACAAAATTTTGGACACTGCCGGCCAACAGCATAACGTCTTGGACGCGGGCCGGCCCACAAAATTTTGGACACTGCCGGCCAACAGCATAACGGCTTGGATACGGGCCGGCCCAAAAATTTTTGACACTGCCGGCCAACAGCATGACGGCTTAGACACGGGCCGGCCCACAAAATTTTGGACACTGCCGGCCAACAGCATATCGGCTTGGATACGGGCCGGCCCACAAAATATTGGACACTGCCGGCCAACGGCATAACGGCTGGGATCGGCCAGCCCACAAAACTTTGGACACTGCGGCCCACAAAATTTTGGACACTGCCGGCCAACAGCATAACGTCTTGGACGCGGGCCGGCCCACAAAATTTTGGACACTGCCGGCCAACAGCATAACGGCTTGGATACGGGCCGGCCCACAAATTTTTGACACTGCCGGCCAACAGCATGACGGCTTGGATACGGGCCGGCCCACAAAATTTTGGACACTGCCGGCCAACAGCATAACGTCTTGGATACGGGCCGGCCCACAAAATATTGGACACTGCCGGCCAACGGCATAACGGCTTGGATACGGGCCGGCCCACAAAATTTTGGACACTGCCGGCCAACAGCTTAACGTCTTGGACGCGGGCCGGCCCACAAAATATTGTACACTGCCGGCCAACAGCATAACGGCTTGGATACGGGCCGGCCCACAAAATTTTGACACAGCCGGCCAACCGCATGACGGCTTAGACACGGGCCGGCCCACAAAATTTACGACCCTGCCGGCCAACCGCATATCGTCTTGGTTACGTGCCGGCCCACAAAATACTGGACACTGCCGGCCAACAGCATAACGGCTTGGATACGGGCCGGCCCACAAAATTTTTGACACTGCCGGCCAACAGCATAACGGCTTGGATACGGGCCGGCCCACAAAATATTGGACACTGCCGGCCAACAGCATAACGGCTTGGTTTCGGGCCGGCCCACACATTTTTGACTCTGTCGGCCATAAGCATGTCGGCTTAGACACGGGCCGGCCCACAAAATTTTGGACACTGCCGGCCAACAGCATATCGGCTTGGATACGGGCCGGCCCACAAAATTTTGGACACTGCCGGCCAACAGCATAACGTCTTGGACGCGGGCCGGCCCACAAAATTTTGGACACTGCCGGCCAACAGCATAACGGCTTGGATACGGGCCGGCCCACAAATTTTTGACACTGCCGGCCAACAGCATGACGGCTTAGACACGGGCCGGCCCACAAAATTTTGGACACTGCCGGCCAACAGCATATCGGCTTGGATACGGGCCGGCCCACAAAATATTGGACACTGCCGGCCAACGGCATAACGGCTTGGATACGGGCCGGCCCACAAAATTTTGGACACTGCCGGCCAACAGCATAACGTCTTGGACGCGGGCCGGCCCACAAAATTTTGGACACTGCCGGCCAACAGCATAACGGCTTGGATACGGGCCGGCCCACAAAATTTTGGACACTGCCGGCCAACAGCATAACGGCTTGGATACGGGCCGGCGCACAAAATTTTTGGACAATGCCCGGCCAACAGCATAACGGCTTAGACACGGGCCGGCCCACAAAATTTCCTGCGACAATGCCGGCCAACAGCCTAACGGCTTGGACACGGGCCGGCCCACAAAATATTGGACACTGCCGGCCAACAGCATAACGGCTTGGATACGGGCCGGCCCACAAAATTTTGGACACTGCCGGCCAACAGCATAACGGCTTGGATACGGACCGGCCAACAAAATTTTGACACTGCCGGGCAACAGCATGACGGCTTGAACGCGGGCCGGCCCACAAAATTTTGGACACTGCCGGCCAACAGCATATCGGCTTGGACACGGGCCGGCGCACAAAGTATTGGACACTGCCGGCCAACGGCATAACGGCTTGGATACGGGCCGGCCCACAAAATTTTGGACACTGCCGGCCAACAGCATAACGTCTTGGACACGGGCCGGCCCACAAAATATTGGACACTGCCGGCCAACAGCATAACGGCGTGGAGACGGGCCGGCCCACAAATTTTTGACACTGCCGGCCAACAGCATGACGGCTTGAACAGGCCGGGCCACAAAATTTTTGACACTGCCGGCCATCAGCATAACGTCTTGGATACGGGCCGGCCCACAAAATATTGGACACTGCCGGCCAACGGCATAACGGCTTGGATACGGGCCGGCCCACAAAATTTTGGACACTGCCGGCCAACAGCATAACGGCTTGGATACGGGCCGGCCCACAAATTATTAGACACTGCCGGCCAGCAGCATGACGGCTTAGACACGGGCCGGCGCACAAAATTTTGGACAATGCCGTCCAACAGCATAACGGCTTAGACACGGGCCGACCCACAAAATTTTTGACACTGCCGGCCAACAGCATGACGGCTTAGACACGGGCCGGCCCACAAAATTTTGTACACTGCCGGCCAACAGCATATCGGCTTGGATACGGGCCGGCCCACAAAATATAGGACACTGCCGGTCAACGGCATAACGGCTTGGATACGGGCCGGCCCACAAATTATTGGACACTGCCGGCCAACAGCATGACGGCTTGGACACGGGCCGGCGCACAAAATTTTGGACAATGCCGGCCAACAGCATAACGGCTTAGACACGGGCCGGCCCACAAAATTTTGGACAATGCCGGCCAACAGCATAACGGCTTGGACACGGGCCGGCCCACAAAATATTGGACACTGCCGGCCAACGGCATAACGGCTTGGATACGGGCCGGCCCACAAAATTTTGGACACTGCCGGCCAACAGCATAACGGCTTGGATACGGGCCGGCCCACAAATTATTGGACACTGCCGGCCAGCAGCATGACGGCTTAGACACGGGCCGGCGCACAAAATTTTGGACAATGCCGGCCAACAGCATAACGGCTTAGACACGGGCCGACCCACAAAATTTTGGACAATGCCGGCCAACAGCATAACGTCTTGGACGCGGGCCGGCCCACAAAATTTTGGACACTGCCGGCCAACAGCATAACGGCTTGGATACGGGACGGCCCACAAATTATTGGACACTGCCGGCCAACAGCATGACGGCTTTGACACGGGCCGGCGCACAAAATTTTGGACAATGCCGGCCAACAGCATAACGGCTTAGACACGGGCCGGCCCACAAAATTTTCAGACAATGCCGGCGGACAGCATGACGGCTTGGACACGGGCCGGCCCACAAAATGTTGGACCATGCCGGCCAACAGCATAACGGCTTGGACACGGGCCGGCGCACAAAATTTTGGACAATGCCGGCCAACAGTATGACGGCTTGGAAACGGGCCGGCCCACAAAATTTTGGACACTGCCGGCCAACAGCATAACGGCTTGGATACGGGACGGCCCACGATCTATTGGACACTGCCGGCCGGCAGCATGACGGCTTAGACACGGTCCGGCGCACAAAATTTTGGACAATGCCGGCCAACAGCATAACGGCTTAGACGGGCCGACCCACAAAATTTTGGACAATGCCGGCCAACAGCATGACGGCTTGGACACGGGCCGACCCACAAAATTTTAGAAAATGACTGCACACAGCATAACTCCATTCACACACGCCGGACCACAAAAAATTGGACAATGCCTGCAAACAGCATGACGGCTGGGACACGGGCCGGCGCACAAAATTTCGGACACTGCCGGCCAGACAGCATAACGGCTTGGATACGGGCCGGCCACAAATTATTGGACACTGCCGGCCAGCAGCATGACGGCTTAGACACGGGCCGGCGCACAAAATTTTGGACAATGCCGGCCAACAGCATAACGGCTTAGACACGGGCCGGCCCACAAATTATTGGACACTGCCGGCCAACAGCATGACGGCTTGGACACGGGCCGGCCCACAAAATTTTGGACACTGCCGGCCAACAGCATAACGGCTTGGATACGGGCCGGCCCACAAAATTTTGGACAATGCCGGCCAACAGCATGACGGCTTGAACACGGGCCGGCCCACAAAATTCTCGACACTGCCGGCCAACAGCATAACGGCTTGGATACGGGCCGGCCACAAATTATTGGACACTTCCGGCCAGCAGCATGACGGCTAAGACACGGGCCGGCCCACAAAATATTGGACACTGCCTGCCAACAGCATAACGGCTTAGACACGGGCCGGCCCACAAAATTTTGGACAATGCCGGCCAACAGCATGACGGCTTGGACACGGGCCGGCCCACAAAATTTTGGACAATGCCGGCCAACAGCATAACGTCTTGGACGCGGGCCGGCCCACAAAATTTTGGACACTGCCGGCCAACAGCATAACGGCTTGGATACGGGCCGGCCCACAAATTATTGGACACTGCCGGCCAACAGCATGACGGCTTGGACACGGGCCGGCGCACAAAATTTTGGACAATGCCGGCCAACAGCATAACGGCTTAGACACGGGCCGGCCCACAAAATTTTGGACAATGCCGGCGAACAGCATGACGGCTTGGACACGGGCCGGCCCACAAAATTTTGGACAATGCCGGCCAACAGCATAACGGCTTAGACACGGGCCGGCCCACAAAATTTTGGACAATGCCGGCCAACAGCATGACGGCTTGGACACGGGCCGGCCCACAAAATTTTGGACACTGCCGGCCAACAGCATAACGGCTTGGATACGGGCCGGCCCACAAATTATTGGACACTGCCGGCCAGCAGCATGACGGCTTAGACACGGGCCGGCGCACAAAATTTTGGACAATGCCGGCCAACAGCATAACGGCTTAGACACGGGCCGACCCACAAAATTTTGGACAATGCCGGCCAACAGCATGACGGCTTGGACACGGGCCGGCCCACAAAATTTTGGACAATGCCGGCCAACAGCATGACGGCTTGGACACGGGCCGGCCCACAAAATTTTGGACACTGCCGGCCAACAGCATAACGGCTTGGATACGGGCCGGCCCACAAATTATTGGACACTGCCGGCCAGCAGCATGACGGCTTAGACACGGGCCGGCGCACAAAATTTTGGACAATGCCGGCCAACAGCATAACGGCTTAGACACGGGCCGGCCCACAAAATTTTGGACAATGCCGGCCAACAGCATGACGGCTTGGACACGGGCCGGCCCACAAAATTTTGGACAATGCCGGCCAACAGCATAACGGCTTAGACACGGGCCGGCCCACAAAATTTTGGACAATGCCGGCCAACAGCATGACGGCTTGGACACGGGCCGGCCCACAAAATTTTGGACACTGCCGGCCAACAGCATAACGGCTTGGATACGGGCCGGCCCACAAATTATTGGACACTTCCGGCCAGCAGCATGACGGCTTAGACACGGGCCGGCGCACAAAATTTTGGACAATGCCGGCCAACAGCATGACGGCTTGGACACGGGCCGGCCCACAAAATTTTGGACAATGCCGGCCAACAGCATAACGGCTTAGACACGGGCCGGCCCACAAAATTTTGGACAATGCCGGCCAACAGCATGACGGCTTGGACACGGGCCGGCCCACAAAATTTTGGACAATGCAGTCCAACAGCATGACGGTTTAGACACGGGCCGGCCCACAAAATTTTGGACAATGCCGGCCAACAGCATGACGGCTTGGATACGGGCCGGCCCACAAATTATTGGACACTGCCGGCCAGCAGCATGACGGCTTGGACACGGGCCGGCGCACAAAATTTTGGACAATGCCGGCCAACAGCATAACGGCTTAGACACGGGCCGGCCCACAAAATTTTGGACAATGCCGGCCAACAGCATGACGGCTTGGACACGGGCCGGCCCACAAAATTTTGGACAATGCCGGCCAACAGCATGACGGCTTAGACACGGGCCGGCCCACAAAATTTTGGACACTGCCGGCCAACAGCGTAACGGCTTGGACACGGGTAGGCCCACATGATATTGGACATGCCGGCCTAATGGCCTGGTTGAAGATCAATAAGTGTCTATACCACGATACGAATTTAATATACGTTCTTTTCCATTATCCCAGCCGAGCCCGCGTTTGCTCAATAATGGTCAGGTTTTAGAAACGTTGGTATTTTTGCTATCCTCGAGAGCTCCTCTGATCATTTCGACGAAAAAATTGAATTATTAAAATTTTAGATTTTTTAGGGTCCCACGGGTCCCCCCCCTTGGGAACCCAAAAAAATTTTCTTAAAAATTGGATTTTACTCATCATTCGACGCGGGCTGACGAGGTTAGTGTAATATTGATATTTTTAACGGGATCCAGTAACCGCATCCAAAGTTATGGCCAAAACGATCGGAAGCTGAGAGGCTCAGCAATTGAACAATTTTTGGCCATAACGTAGGATGTTTTTATCGGATCTCGTTATAAATAACACCATTACACTCAGCTCGTCAAGCCGCATCGAATGTTGGGTAAAATAAGAAAATTTTTTTGGGTTCCCAAAGGGAAAATCTACAAAATTTAAAAAAATCAATTTTTTGGTCGAAATTATGAAGGGAGGTCTCGAGGATCACAAAAATACCAAAATTTCCACAATCTGACCATTTTTGGGCAAATGCGGGCGTGGGGGATAATGGAAAAGAACCTTAATATTAATAATACTATATTAGTAATCAGTTACTTTGCTAATTATTTGAAAATCAGATTATTTTGAATAATAAGCCAATATATATTTGTACATTGGCAAATGTTGGGGCCTTACAATCAGAAGGTATAAAAATTAATTGCAATTAATTGGCCCCATTAGTTAATTTACCTTTCTTTGCCAATTATTTAATTGATTGGTTCATTTTCAATTAATTGCAATTAATTTGCCCGATTAATTAATTTACCTTTCTTTGCCAATTATTTAATTGATTGGTTGGTTTCCAATTAATTGCAATTAATAGGACTTATTTATATACTTTGACTCCAAATTAAGTGCCTGGAAGCAAATATAACGCAAAACTTTGGTAGGTTCTGATTGATGTTTTGGATTTTTAAACGTTCTCCAGGAATAATTGTGTTTCTGTATTCTTGTTTACTGTACATGTAACATGATTTGTGAAAAAATATATTAAGCTTTTTTGTATAGGCGAGCAGACAATTACATGTATACAGCAAATCAGAACGCTCTATGATATACCACAATCTATCTGGAGGCATGGTTATCCTCCTGGAACCTTCGCTACGCTTCCTTTCCACCCTCGGCTAGGCCTTCTAAATGCGAAATTTATCTCGTTAAGGCACTTAGTCAGGAGGTCTTACTTTTATAATTTCAAAAATTATCGTATTGTTATTAATTGTCCAGCGCTTTTGCAATGCTATCAGGGAAACTGACGCTTTATAAATGCCTTATTAATGTGTGATATTTCTGTTACGTATTTAATATGAGCACAAAACATCGCATCAGTAACATAAGTACGCCAGCCAAAAATACTTCGAATCACAGTTTCACTATTAGATGCCAGTATGATCGACCAAAGTTGCGCAAAGACATCATTGTTCAACGCTTTATGTTCGCTGTTATATTTTAAAATTGCTGTACTGGGTTGTTTTTCAGTTTTAAAGACACGATTAGGTGTAAATAATTGATTGGTGAGTTTCACAATTAAAATCAATTGATTGATCAATATATATATAATTGATTTGCTGATCAGTGAATTATTTTTTTGCAGTCGCTGCTTACGATGTAATAAAATCACGTTGCAAGTTATATATAATTGTTTTAAATTCGAGGTACAAACTTCAAACGTTTTCAATTAATTAATCAACGTTAAATTATTCTAACATTTTCATATTTTAGATTTGACCCGACTTAGGTTTGACACCCCCTCTGGATCCTCTACTGGTTACCAGTGGTAATTTATCACAGTAGCCAGAAACGGAAGTATTCGATTTTTGACGTAAAAGGGACATTAAACACTTACATGATAACTGACGCAATAAGACCTTCAAATAGATTATGATGAACACTTTACTGGAAAGGGTAGTGGTCGAGCAACGGTTCACCAAAACTTTGGAAATCCTTTGTCGTCCGGCCAACGGCCTAAACTCATTACCCGATGTATCGGGTATAATTTCGACCGAGGGAGTTAGTATGGACTATTGGTTATCCCTCCGTGACGGTCTAGGCTACAATTTGCATTGAGGATGTTAGTATGGGCTGTTGGTTACCGTCCCTGACGGTCCCGGATATAATTTGGACAGAGAGAGTTAGTAGGGTTGGTGGTTACCCCTCAATGACGATCTCGGCTATAACTTGGACTGAGGGAGGCATGACAAAAAAGCGAATTATATGTTTATGCTTACCATGTGTGATATTATGCCATACCACTCCCCACCAGCAAATCTGGTGCTCCTTCGTGTGGTCTGTTCTGACTGCGCGCCTGTATATATGTTTTACAATACAATACATTACAAATTTTATTCAGTTCCTATGGTACATACGAGACTTTACATTTACTGCAGAGTTCTGCTTCTGAAACGCGTTCATACAAGAATGAATAATCATTAAACGTCGTCCGCACGGCATGCTTACTAGCGTTCGCAGAGCGCTGCCATATATTTTTATGGTAAGATAAATTTTATAGAAGGAAATGAATATTAATTATGGCTGAAGGGGAGGGAAACCTCGCCTCTTACATCTGCCTATAGTAGTTTGTCATGTTACAAAAATAGGCGACTTTTTCAGCTTGTTTGTGTGTCATATGTAGGTTTGTCGGTTATTTAATAGAATATAAAGGATAAAGTATACCTGTGATACTGTGTTGGGGTAGTACCTTTGTTTGTGTTTGCTATATATTTCTATCGTATTTCAAATAGTGTTTGAGGTCAACTTGAGTGAGCAGTGATTTAATAGTTTTCGAGTTCAAAGCTGTAATGAAGTTTTTATTATCAACCTGTGTGGGTAGGTTGTTCCAAGGATTTATAATACGATTAGGGAAGATGTGATTTTTGTTGGCAACACTTAATACCTGTTTATATATGATCAACTATAGGTCTAGTCAACCACAGCGTTTCGGATGACTAAAGTTAAGGCGTGTTCACACGCTCAAACTTTTTGTTCTAATTTTGATCAAAATTTGATCTCAAATTTTGATCAAATTTTCATCAAAATTTGAAAGCATCTTTTTGTATTTTTTGCAAATTTGAACGTGTGACCACTGTTTAAAGTTTTCATGAATATTCCTGTAGCCAATCATGGACGAGATGTATTACCTAATGTTGATCTCAAATTTTAAAATATGGCAATTTTTATTTAAAAATTACCGTCAAATTTTGATAAAATTTTGAGTACAAAATTTGAGCAAAAAGTTTGAGCCTGTGAACACGCCTTTACATTAGCGATATACTACTTTTCCATAGTCCCCTGAATCAGGGGCATCGCGGGAGGGAGGTGGATACGTTTTATACACAAACGTCAAAAGATTAACTGATGGGGTTATAAAGAAAAGAATGTAACCGACGGCCCCGTCCAGTCTTGAAGAGCCTCTGGCGGGCCTGCCTGAATACTGTTCATACGTCAAGGCTCGGGATTTGGGATGTCTTAATGGCCCACATTGTTCACACCCCGGTATGTTTATTGCAATTTGGCTACGTATACCCAGTGTTTTTCCCATATATTTATTTTTATTTTACTTACATAATTTTGATACAATTTTCGCTTCTGATGATATATCTGTCTTCTTGTAGGTAATATTTATGTGATCAATTTTACAAAACAACAAAATTTTCGCCTATACAAATAGACTATATTTGTCAGGAGGTTTTGTCCATGGAGTCAGATGATCATTAAAAAATGAGTTTTTAATGGGGTCTAGTTATCATCGATGTTGGTTGGTTTGGGTTGACGATAAATTTTAACTATTGAAAATATATTTTTGTGCGTATAACTGTACTTTTTAGACATATATATGTAATGTTTATACGTAGATATATAGAATGAATAGCGCTGTTGCAGTTAAAAATTATCTCTGTATGGTTAGGGCCGCGACCAGGACGTCTGAGGTCAACTTAATTATGGCATTGAGGCGGTATCGTAGGTCCGTCAGTTAAATTATTGCATTTTTGTCGGTAAAAAGTGAGGTTGGTGGCACCCGCGCCTTGTTGTGATGCAATTGCTGGCCCCCAACGTAGCGGAGGTCGCAGCGGTGTACGACCGAGATCCTCTGCTATAGGCAACCGTGTGCGAGCCCCATATCCCCAGTAGAACGGAATAGGCGACAGTGTTCAAGGCCCCCAACAAAACGGATCTACTCTGAATGTGAAGCAAACGGTTTTGGAGGGTATGAGATGATTAGCGGTCCAGGGACTATGTGGGAATGACTGAAAAGATGGTGGGCCCTTTCCAGGAATTCTCCCATAAGTGTACTAGAACCAAAAGAACAGTATAAAGGCAGTGGTGTTCCCAGTCCCCTCGTTAATACAGCCTGAAGGACCGCACAGCGTTCGAGAAAGTTTCTGCTTTTTCTATTAGACGCGAGTCCACTTGAAGCCCAAGGAGCTCCTAGGCTCGTAGAGGGTGGTTAGTCCAGCCCTGCGTAGTATATTAGTCCATACGTGTACGATTAATGAATATGCCAATGATTCATTGCCTCTGAATTAGTCAAATGAATATTCGTATAGGATGTTATCTAGTATACTTTTTTTTAATTTTTCAGTCTGATAATTTAGCTTTAAATTTCGTGAGTAACCCAGGTGGTAAGGCGAAAGCGGAGCATATATATGGCTAGTCTGTCATTGGGGACTAATCCGATGTTCAGAATGAAGCGATTCTGAGCCAACGTCTCAAAGAAACACATAATAATAATAACTAGTCGGTAGTGGAACTACATTTGTGAGCGGAGCTTGGGCTGTGGCATTACGAATGTACTCAATTTTATGTTCTTCAAATAACTACATTGCATAGGGCTTTATCATTGGTAAAAATATTATATTTGAATTCTTCGACCCAAAAAAACACTATAATGGTTTGATCGAAACGATTCTATTTCAATAAATAACACAAATATTGCAAAATTCTCTATTTTAGCTACATAAGCTTAACTAATTAGCTAATTACTAATTAACCACTCAAAAATTTTTAATCCCAAATACCAGGTGCACACTCTGACATGATAGGCTTTCAAACAAAAAAAAGTTTTTTTAAAATCGGTTCAGTGGTTCTTGAGATCCGTCGGACCGAACGAACGAACGAACGAACGGACGGACATCGACCTTTTTACTCCCAGACAGAAAATAAAAACGCTTCGCTCGGCTTCGCCGAGCTCCGCTCAATAATAATAGAAACATTTATATAGCGCCCTTTTCGCCGAAGCGTTGCAAAAGCGCTCACACAAAATATTACAAGAGTCAACCAAAGTCCGAATTAATAGCGGTCATTTTTAGCACATATCAAAAAAGACCCGTAGAACCATTTTATTTCATATTCTATAGGCCGAAAAAATCGAATTTTATAAATCACTATTTTCAACAAAAAATATATCAGGTGATTTCGGGGAATATATCACGGATGCATATTTATTTGCTTTCGTCAATTTCAGAAAGCGAAAGCTCCTAGTCTTGTAGGTACAATTAAATGGGAACGTGCCGAAAATTGGGCAATTTTCAATGTCAACGTTTACCGGTTTCAGGTCTGGCATCGGTCCACAGAAAATTTGGTTTTAAACAATACGGATTAAGTAACACTATAAGCCCATCGCTCGCCCGAAATTAGTAAGAAGCTTAATTTGCGTTTGAACTTTAATCAATGTTTAAAATTTTTATCTCAAAATTTGAGTTAAAAATTTGGAAGTATTTTTTCTGCATTTTTGGTAGGTTTAATTGGTTAAACACTTCTGGTTCTGGTTCTTGGCTAAACATTGTTCAAACTTTTGTACCATACTTTGACACTTATTCACTGACAGAGAAGATATCTTGGAAATTTTGAAACCCAAAATTTAACAAAAACATTACAAATCACATATATAATGGTGTGACTGGATACTCAGGTATAGGCCAAGCATTGATTCGGCCTAAAAGTTCTTGCTATTGGGGGATGCCGTATGGCGGCTCTTTTATGGCCCACAGGGGACATTAGTCAAGAATTGGGGAAACGGGTATTGGTCCAGTTCCATTGACATTAGCAGATCGAGGCGTCGATGAAAATTTTATTGTCATACATACACAGCAGGGAATAACCGGAACCGAAATTTACCGGAACCGGAACCAGCAACCGGAACCGTCCATTTAAACCGGATCCGGAACCGGAACCGGAACCTGGTCTTCGAAATTTATATATAGTAAAACAGATAATGGAAGAAATGAAGGTATAGTGGATTTAAAATGAATTAAAAATAACTTTTACATTAAACTTAATGTATTGCGATGGTATTATTGCCTTTCTGAAACTTTAAAGAGACTGAGGAAGCTAATAATGTTTATTTATTGATCAAATATGTCGATTTTTGGACATTCAGAGCAAAAAACGTCTTCCACTATACACCATTGCGTATACTGCGTCAAGTCGAAAGTGCTTACAAAGCTTGGAGCGTAGAATACACACTTTCGCTCTGTCTCCAGTCGCCTCCCTTTACTACACATACGTTTGTTGCATGTTCTGTAGGAAAATTCAAAGATAAAATAATAGATGGAAGGTAATTTTCTGATCAGTGGTCAGAGACACTATTTAGGCTAGCGTTGGACAAACAGTGCCCGTCAGTTAGATCATAATGATGATAACTTTCTAATCAGAGTGCTATAAATGAGACACATTGTGAGCTGCTTGCGCAGTTTCAATAAATACAGTTCTTTGCCAAGAAAGCAGTTTCTAGCTGCGTTGCAGATAACGTTAGTTTACTTCAATTTAGACTGATTTACCAAGTTTGCAAGCGCTAAGGCGGGTTCTTGAAGCAATTTACGTCAGCCCCAAGCATACCCTAAGTACTTCTGCGTAAGCCATACTCTTTTACCGAGTAGGGCCGGTCCAATTGAAACGTCCCCACAGACCTCTGAATGTGTAAAATAGCTGCTACAAGCATCGACGTGGCTTTGATTTGTTAAAAAACCTGCAGGTTATTATGAAAAATTTCTACTGAAATTATGTGCCCTACTTACGTTTCAAACGACAAATTGCTTAGTTAATCTCTTCTTTTGCTTGGTTGTATTGGAGCTTGATCATTGTATATTACATATGTTTGGATCACAGATGAAGCAAAAAACGTGAAAAATTTCAAACATATTTTTTAAACCGGAATTCCGGTTGCGGTATGGTTTTTGCCCTTTGCCGGAACCGGAACCGGAACACGATTTTCGCCGGAACCGGAACCGGAATTCCGGTTACTCCCTGATACACAGTGGTCTACTAACGAAAATTGGTTGAAGCTGCTCCATAAGCAGACGGTTATGGTGCCCTAACCGTCAAATTACAATGTTTTGACGTAATTCAACGCTTCTGAATTTTATTCCCAAATAATATAAAATTTAGCTTAAATGAAAAGGGCGTCTGAGCCCTCTGAACCCCCGCTTGGTTACGCTTATGAAGGTACCTGCCGCTATCTATGGTACCAAGAGTAGGGATCAAAAGCGTGACCCGACATAACATACATAGTTTTATAATCTTTTGGTATGTTTACACGGTTTGTATAAATAAACAAATAGTCCAATTTAACGGCATATATATATAGTTAATTTTATACTTATCAAGTAGTTACTTTAGATCATATATATAATGCGTTTGGTCTGTCAGTTTTAAGCTTAAGCTTTTTTCGGGTCTATTCAGTTTTATAGATACTACCATCTATACGGTTCTTGATTAGATATAAACTAAGTAAGTTTGTATTTTTTTTTGGTAAATATATTCTGTAAAGCGATTAAGTTTTGTTGCTTTACTAAGGCGCCGAATCTTCCTTTTTGGTAATTAAGTTTTAGTCTAATAGTTAGGTTTTTACGACATGATAGATAGAGCACATTGCTACCGGTTATATAAATTTGAAAAAATAGTTATAAGAAGTGTTTTTTTTGCATACAAAGCGGTATTCTACTGTACAAAAAAACAAAATTTATTTCACAGTAAATTAGCTTCCTAACAGCTTAATAGTGGTTCTTTTCTTGTCCGTGACTATCGGTGCCCAGGCTACGTAACCGAGGGAACACATTTGTAATCCACCGAGAATTTACCCACAGTCAACCCATACAAAGCCGGATGATGTTGAGAGAATTAATCGAAACCTGCTGGTAGTGAAGTAACAACAAAAGCCTACGGAAGATCAGAGTAACGACGTTGCATCAGGCTTTTGGACTTTCATTGCGAGCTCGGAACTACTGAGGCAATGGCTTATCGATTTATTAACAGTTGAAATCACATTTCTGATCTTAAACTTTTCTTCGATAAAAGGATCCTCTGCTGTAAAACACTCATATAATTTTCTTAAAAAAAGTATATATTATATACGTTTTGTTTCACAAATTTTGTAATTTTCTAATAATTTTGTGTGGTACAAAATAGTAAATACTGCGGTAGAACAAGTGAACAGGAACATAGAACCCGGAGGTAAAAGATTAACAATCGAGGCTGAAGATAGAAAAAAATGTGGTTGAAACTAAAAACAAAATGATCCGTTCCCCAGCTCAAAATTTTTACCCCAACGTTGGTTAGCCCCATCTGAAATAAAAACAATCAACATCCTAATGCGCCCACTCAGGAGTTGGAATCAAGAAAGGAAATCCTGGCCCCTTCCCCTCGCCTTATTAAGTGGCTACTAAAGCAGTACTACGACCATCAGTAGGTATAGCGGAGATAACTGTACATATCAGATCAAATGTTCTCTCATAATTAATAGCTCATTTCTAAAAATTAAACTGATCTCCTGCAAACAAATCAAATATTGGGTTAAGCTCCATACAAGGTCGATAATGTGCCGGGGTAGCCGGGTAATCGGAGGGTGGGGGCGACGATCTTCATATCAGGGGAGTGTCCTCAACGATTCAGCGATGTGTGCGACGCCTATGTTTTCGCCAGGCGGGAGGCGGATTTCGAGCACCTGCCTACGAGGGAGCATCGACCCGTCATGAACGGCAACCTGCCACTATAAGCATTTTTGGGTAAGGGTGCAGCACGAACTCTGCAAAATAAACAGTGAAACTGACGGGAATTCGCTAGCGGCAAGAGTATTACCAAACTCTTGCCGCTAGCGAATTCCCGTCAGTTTCACTCATAACTCGGGCGGCGCAAAATATCGCCAGTCCAACCCCAGCTTTAACCCAAGGTGCGATTAAAATTGTATCGGGGCTGGCTCCGGCGAGTCGAATCGATCCAACCCGTATTCCAAATCTGATACCGCCCAAGGGTGTAGTCAGGGGGGGGGTTGCGGGGGTCACGGCCTCCTTTTGATTCAACCCCAAACAAAATTTTTTTGAGTGAAACTTTGTCCTAAAACTAGCCTCCCTCGCACTAGAAAACAATTACTTTCAACCGTATTTTTCACCAAACTTCACAATTTTGTATTAACATTCGCTATTTTGGCAACAGTTGCATTTTTTACTTGTTTATGGCGTACTTAAAATACCAATTCTGGAAACCGCTTTCACATTTCTGAGCGCGACCCCTCCTTTCTGAGCTCGACCCACCGGACCCCCCCTTTTTAGGTACCTACTTTGGGCCGCGACCCAAACCCCTTTCAAAATTCCTGGCTACGCCCTTGATACCGCCATACCGTCTTAGCTCGATACACCAGGAGTGCTCCAGCCGAAGTTGTTTCCAGTTGTTTCTCTCTAGTTTTGATGTTTGAGAGAGCTATAATTCTTCCCCGGCTGTCTCTATACCCGGCCTGCTGGATTTCCAACTGCCATTACCTCATTTTATAACCCCCGGTATGGTGGTAATAAATGTGGCTAATTAAAGAGTCATAGAAGGAACGGTCTGTTGTTGCTGGTTCGTATTGGTTTGTCGTAGGTAATAGGTACTACCATATATATATTTATGGGTTCCAATAAGTTCTTTCCATGTTCTCTATTTTGATTATAGTTTTGGTGGTTCATATATATATATTATGATATATAGGTATATAGTTAACCCTAAACGTATATATATCATGTATTAATATATAAGTATATCTTAATTATATTAATATTCATAAGCCTATATATATTTATCTTACGCTATATGTACTAAGCGCCTTGGTCAGCGAATTCCCAACTACTGTGAAAATGTGACTGTAGCCAAAAAGGCATCGTCAGGACACCTAGCTTAGCAATATGATAATACCAAACTTGCTACTTGAAGCCAGGCACAAAATAGGATTCATTACAAATTATTGAATTGGAGTGGAATGACCAAGCGAAGCGAGGTCATTCTTCTCGCGAGCGAAGCGAGCGAGTGCAACGAGAATTTTCAATTTTGGCTCTGGAGGGGGGTTGAGGAGGTCCTGTCTGTGTGTGTCGCACCTGGATCTCGTTAACGGTTGGGCGGATTTTGATGCAAGATAGCTCATTCGAACCTCAATGGTCGGTTTAGATGTAGTGACGGAGCTCGATTTTGAATTTTTTCCCGTGGGAAAAGTTATGGGGCAAAATGACGTCATTTTGGCCTATTTTTCGGGCACCCCCTCCAGTTTTTGCGAATTTTCTCAATAAGTAATCGAGATATCCGCAAACTAAAAGGCCTATTCAATGTAGCTTTACCAGGGCTTTCCAATGATATATAACAAGTTTTTCAACTACTTCCCAATCTGGAGTCTATAAGCTTAAAGTTGGCGCCAAATTTCATATTTGGTGCCGACTTTAACGGAAGTAGTTGAACATTATTATCGTGGAAACTTATCCAAGGTGACGCGTCAAATAGGCCTTTTAGTTTGCCGGATATCTCGATTACTTATTGAGTCGCGGAAAGAGTGCCCGAAAAATAGGCCGAAATCGACGTCGTCATGTCCCGGGAAAAAATTCAAAAATGGTCCGTCCAAACCGACCATTGAGTTTCGATGACTTATCTTGCATCGACAACCGTAACGATCCGCTGCGACGCGCACGAGACCTCCTCGGACCCGCCCCTGCGGCCAAAATGAAACCTCGTTTTGCTCGCTCGCTTCGCTCGCGGAGCCTCGCTTTTTCGGGCTTTTCGTCATTTTGCCCCACTCCATTCGATAATTTGTAATGAATCCTATTTTGTGCCTGGCTTAGAATCGCAGTTTATCATATTGCTAAGCTCAGTGCCTAACAATATTTTTTGGCTACAGTCACATTTTTCGCTTGCCAAAATTCGCTGACCAAGGCGCTTGGTACCGTATAGCGTCAGAGAAGGCTTATGAATATTAATATGATTAATTATGTACTTATATATTAATATATACATTTAGGGTTAACTATATATATATATATCATAATACATATATATATAAACCACCAAAAAAAAATCAAAAAAAAAAAATTTATTGGAACCCATATATATATGGTAGTACCCTACTCAACAAACCAATCGACGAGACCGTTTCCCTTCTATGACTTAATTAGCCACATTTGTACCACCATACCGGGGGTTATAAAATGAGGTAATGGCAGTTTGAGTCAGCAGGCCGGGTCGAGACAGCCGGGGAAGAATTATAGCTCTCTCGACATCTCCAAAACTAGAGAGAGAGAACAACTGGAAAGCGGGGCTTTCGGCTGGAGCGCTCCATAATGCGAGGCTAAATTGAGGCGTAAAAAGGGCGGTGGCGGGAATTGCGTCCCGGTCGGGTCGAGCTCAGAAAAGAGGTCAGGCCTACGAAATGGAACTTTCCAGAATTGGTATTTTTAGTACGCCATAAACTCAACTGTCCGAAATCACGAATGTTAATACAAAATTGTGAAGTTTGGTGAAAAATACGGTTGGAAGTGAGTTTTTGGTGCGAGGGAGAGTAATTTTAAGAACAATTTAGCTCGAGATTTTGTTGGGGTTGAATCGAAAGTGAGGCTCCCCCTGACTCACTGTTGCGCGTTCTAGGATTTGGAATACGGGTTCGATCGATTCGAACTCGGCGGAGGCCCCAGCCCCGAATTCGAGATTTAATCAGCAGCCTAATTTAAACTACAGTTTGAAATTCGGCGATATTTTGCGCCGCCGTATAGGTGGAAATTGGCAAACCGCTAGCGGCAAGAGTTTGGTAATTCTTCTGCCTCCGCCTAAGTTCTAAGCTGAGATTACAGGTATAGCCCTACCCGAAAATGCTTATAGTGGCAGGCGGGTTGCCGTTCCCGTGGGGTCGATGCTCCCTCCGGCCACGTGGAAATCGCCCCTCCCGCCTGGCCGGAGGTGAGCCCGCCGCGCATTGCGCTGAATCGTACGAGGACACTCCCCCTGTGTGCGCGGGAGATCGTCGCCCCCCACCCTCCGATTACCCGGCTACCCCGGCACATTATCGACCTTGCTTCTGGATTAACCCAATATTTGATTTGTTGCAGGAGGGGTGG
>JASANE010007841.1:0-28926 GCA_030248225.1 Trileptium ribeirensis
GGCTTAACCCTGAATACCGGTGCTGCGAGCTAATGACAACGGTAGCTCGTGGTGACACGGGTGACGCTAGGCTGTTCGAGGTAGTTGGTATATCTTGGACGTCTGTTAAGTTTGCACCATCATCATCTGACGCTGCTGATCCGTCGATCGAAAATGTTTCGTCCATCGCAAACGACGAGTCAGGACAACGGTCGCTATCGGAACGCAAGTTTGCACCTGATCGTGATGTATTGCTTGTCGAATATTTTTTATTAAATGGCACCAACGACTCAATCATACAATTATTGGTTTCAGCTTGAGCGCTTCTCACATTCGGTAGCCGTTGTTCGACGACAGCATGGCAATTATTTTCAAAATCACGATCGACCTTTTGACTGTTTTTAAGACCATGAAAATATCCAGCTTTAACGCTTGGCCCCACGCTGTTACGTTCATCATCAGTAGAAGCGAATGAGACACGATTGCTGCGCGATTTAGATTTAGTCTTGATATCTTCCTCCGTAGATGGATCTTCAGAAACGTCAAAACTGATTAGCTTGTTGCTTAGACGTGACGTGTACGACGGATTTAGCGTTGACCGGAGTGATGTATTGCTTTTACTTGAACCGATATTACTACAGTGATTATTAATAACAATCGTCGATGCTACTGACCGGCCAGATGTTTTCGCATTGAGCTTACTGCTGCTGGATCCCCCGACTTTTGCAGATGTGTTGAACTTGTCGGCTGATTGTCCGGTAAGTTTAAACGACCGCAGCGATATGTTAAGATTATTCGAACGTGGCAGTTGTGTCGAACTTCTAGTTTTAGTGACATGGGTTGGCATACGCGAGCCCTTCGAGGTGTCGGCTATGGAATTGTATCGTATTACCTGTGAACCTTTGATTGTGCCAGTAACGCTATATGTGTTGTTTATGCCGCCAATATTTGTTCCCTCGGCTAGTTCTTTCGGTGTAAAAGTTACACAACAAAAACAGCAACGAGAAAATGTATATATGAATCCTTCACGAAACCGAGCATTTGTAACAAAATATATCATCGGATTGACGAACGTGTAGCTCATTGCAATTAGATGACATCCCCACCATACGTATAGAATATAAGGGAATTCAAGATATGACTCACATCGCGTCGTTAGAATATTCAGAATATTAAGTGGAAGCCAGCACAAACTGTAGACGACGCAAAGGATAAGCATCATAAGAATCAGCTGAAATTGCAATAAAAAAATTAACAAAAATCATATTTGCAGATAACAATTTCCTGTTTTATCAAACATGCAGAAATTCAAGATATAAAAAATTAGGTTTTCAACTTTTACAGCTCAGCAAGTATCAGTACGAATATAGCAAACACTTCAGAGGCAATTAGTTATGCGATTGTCCTGGCATGATGCCTGACTCGTAATTATTGTAACAAGTCTACGAAACATCAGTGTGGACCAACGGCGCTTTCGCTGCATTATCATTTAACCTTTGCAATTGATGTGATAAAGGAGCAGTGAACACAAAAAGTGTGTGAATGTTTACATAAACAGCTCAGTGTTTCCAATATATGCATGATCGTAATTAAAACCACACAAGTATTTGCAAATTCTTGGGATTTACTTGGCGTAACGATAATTTGACGGAAGGTCGAATCGGTTTTATTTCACTTTTGGTTCAAAATATATATATTGGTGAGTTGTATCACATTTGAATTTCTACAGCAGGACTACTTTTTTAGTTGTTCGACATGAACATTGTAAAAAATAGTTGCAACATTTCTACCTCTGAATTTGATTAACTAATTTTACTATCGTTACTATATGAAATGAAAGTAAAATTCAATGCATACATTTCACCGAACGTGCGTCTGTTCGTTACCGTGAAGTGTTAACAAATGGACCTCGGGTTTTGGATTTCACTTATGCGAAATTGCATCCCGAATTTTCAACATCATGAGGTAACTGAAATGTAATCTAGTGTCATAGGCGTCCCGAACTGCCACAGGTGCCTGTAGAAGTGACTGTGAAAGATTGTTATCTATTAGCCAATTTAATGTAACTTTCGCTATTTTGTTAAAAATATTACATTACTTCAGCAGGATTATGGACATATATTGTGATATACAATCTTCATGAACTATGATAGTTAATGTGATAGCTAGCAATCTCTGATTGCACAAAAAAGAAGAATGATAAGTCAGAACGAAGCATGAAACATTTGTGATAGCATCGACCATTGACCCTCACTAAATCACTTGGTCATCAATATGTAGCAGAAATATTAAAATGTGAACTACTTACTCAAAGCATCGCTGCCATAGTCTTATCTACACGGTTTAGGTAAAAAATAGACGATGACTTTGGGCTAAAAGTATCATTTGAGCTTGCACGCACATCTCAATTTTGGTACCAACTGAGAATTTAAAAACGGTTTCATTTTAGGACAAGGGCAAGTTTAGCCAAGGAAGGTGACATCATAGTAGTGGTGCAAGCTTCGAATGTAGCACACCTAAAAGATATAATGCATAAAAACAGAATGTATTCTTCATATACGTGTGCAACATATAAAATTGACGCAAACCAAACTAGAGCGTAATGTTTGATCTTTGAATGCCATGTGTCTAACAATTAAAGACATTGTAAGGGAAGACATATAACTGTGATGAATAGCAGATAAAATTTCCATTACTGTATTAGTAGTTCTCAGGCATAGTATTCGTTAAGGTTGGCATCGTAGATTAAGTGTTATGAACTACATTTCGAAATATACAGAGGCACTTTGGTCTCCGAAATCCCGAAAATGTTATTTGTAGAAAAACTGAATACTAGATCCTGCAGAATAACTATTTCATTAAAACAGCCATATATTAACCGCACAAACTATAAGTTCTGAAACAAATGAAAATACGTTTAGACTATCAGCCTGCCACCTTTAGGTTGTACAAAGCCAAAACATAGTAAAACTCGCAAATAAATGGCTGCTAGATATTTTCAGCAAAATACTTTTTTTATAAATACAAAAATATAAAAATGTGTATTTTCGCGTATTTAGTACACTAAGGACTATGCGACGATGTTTCGCAATAATGTTATAAAAGCATGTCATACAGGCCTCGTGCAGTGAATGTGCCACTTTGTGCATATTTTTTCCAGGACAGGTTGAGAAACACACCAAAATTGCGATATCTGACAACAAATTACTTATAACTGGAGTAGCACCTTACAAATTATAGGTGTCAGTGTATACATGTATGCAGTGTATGTGTATAAACTAGTTGCTCTAATAGTATTAATCCTGTCTGTCATTAATGTCCCAAAATCATCGTCCATGTGACTTGATATCACACTGTACTGAGATAAGGGTGTCGCGAACACACGCTCTCCTGGTGACCACGAAAGAGCCAGGGGCATTAGTGTTGCGTCCGACTGTTGTAATCACAGTTGACCATTATACTCACAATACTTTATCCTGACCCTGCCTTTATCCTTTTCATTCTTTGACTACACGTTATCCGTTGACTGCACGTACTTGTGATCATGAATGTAACCTACCTTAAGAGTACCCAAAAGTTACGCCGTTTCCTAGATAAATGATAATTACGCAGAATTTACAATAAGTGATAACAAAAATACTCAACGGAAAAAGTTTACGAATTTTACCCGTATCATTGTCGCACCTCGTCATCCTTTGAATATGCCCACTTGGTATTCTGAAGCCTACGGCACCAAACAGTATCATAAAGTTATACCGATTCTAAGATATCATGCTAAGATAAAATAACAAAAATACTCAACAGAAAAAAACTTTATACTCGGCTTACCCGTCTCATTGTCGCATCTCGTCGTCCTTTGAATATTCGCGCTTGTGATCCCGAATCCGACGGCACCCGAGAGTACCATAAAGTTAGGCCGATTCCAAGATAAGTGATAACAAAAATACACAACGGAAAAAAGTACTGTATAATTAGCGTGACTTGGCTGTAGTCGTATGCGCCGTTTTCTGAATGCCAGAATTCGGTGCAGATAGTTGTATTTTCGATAATTGCAGTACGCTGTACGACTGCTATTGGCGAAGAAATAATGATATCGCACGACCAGACGATAAATATTACAATTCGTGCTATGCGTTCAGTTAGCATATACGTCAACGGAAATACGATTGCTAAGAACCTATAAGATAGTAACTGTTGAACGACACTGGAGTTAACGAAAGCTAAAGCCAGACAAAATTTGTACATCGAATAAAAGATATCCAACTAATTGTGTTCTGAAATATATCCTCTAAGTGTAAGTTGTAGGGTGAAAGGGAAATTCATGATACGCCTTTCTCTATATACTTAGCGCAAGCCTTAACCTAAGCTACAGTACCTATATTAGTCGTATACTAAGTTTAAGCCGTTGGATTGCCGCACCGCGAAACCCTCGCAATAAAATTTATTCTTTTTCTACCGTTATATCTAGGGTCAGGACGATGCCCGATTTTTTATGTTTAACGAACCCGAAACACATAGTACCGGTCGGATCCTCTGCTATTTAAAGCGCTGAACAGTGACAACGTTTAATTTTTGGTATGGTAAACAGGTTCGATTCAGATTTATTAGGACAGCAAATACTGCCTAAAGGTCTGAGTGCCGCCTGTAATCTTGTACAACCAGACGGCTGGCTTGAGCACAGACACTTGAGGGTTATACCTGACTTTTGTTGGATATTTTGCAAAGATCTTATATACGATGTAAAAATTAACTTCATGAACGACAAACAATGTCAGTTTGAACTAGCGCCATGGACACAAAATTTTGCGTATTTACATATAAGCAACAGTTAACGTAGCGCGACATTGCGTAATGCAAATTTTGTTAGAAATTTAACTAAGCGGGAAAAACTAGAAATAATTTCAGTACGCTTAAGCACTACAATTATAAGTGACATATGAAATATATCGAGACCATGATATATATCGTTAAGCTTCCATGAACAACTTATATTTTAAGATAGGACTGCTATTTTAAATTTATTACGCAATATGAGTAAGATAGTGCATAAGTATTAGTAGTTTCCTTGATATGTTTCCTTGATATATTGTTGTGTATTCTCGCCTGAATTTAGACAGTATGAATTCTGGGCTTACTTGAGGCTTTTACTTGGCGATTGTGGTATTGAAAGCATACCACGTAAACATATACATCGATTTGACCGTATTGGACAGACCCCGTAAAGCAATATTCTATGCTAGCCCCCACATACCACTAAATTAAAAACCTTAAATTTGTCATTTTACAAAAAAGCCTAAATTTAAGCGTTCTTTTACATTGTATGACGTAAGTGTTCAGGAGGAGGTGGTTTACCAACCCCTAAAAGTTGGTCCTGTAAGTCACACTTAGCCGCACCCACTTCGCCTGAAGCGCAGAATCTTCTCCTCCTCCGAGCGTGCTATGCACTTGGAAATTTTTTAGCAATTTTAGTCAATTCCAAAATGTTAAAGCAAAATTGGAGGAAATAATGAAGAAAAACTGAGGAGCCGATGGAATTTTTTTGATTAATCTTCCCGGGCTATCCTTTCCAGAGACCACCCACTCCCCTGAGCTGACAGGCCACGTAGGTGTACATTGTAGTTCCAATGGCGTTTGTCGAATTGAATGCATGCTACACAAATATGTACATTGATCGTATTAAATTAATATTTAAATTTAAATTTAGTATTTAATATTAAATTGATCGTACTTCATCGTATTAAGCAGCCCCGGGAAGCAATAGACCCATTCTAGCCCCCACATACAATTAAAACTGCCTAAATTTGAGAATTTGTGGTGGTAAAATTTAGCAATTGTAGCCATCCGCAGAGTGTCGACAAACTTAATTTAAGACTTAAAACAATGACTATCATCGTGTTTAAAGTTTCAAGTGCCTCTCTAGCAGCGCTCATATCTATCAAGTAAGAATCTTACACACCTAATACATTGTAAAATTTAAGTTTTTGTAGTATTTCTTAAACTTTGGCTGATAGATCAACAAAGTAATATATCAAAGTTGTGGCTCTCGATTAGAAAATCTCGAGCATTTTTGATCAGACGCATTTCAGTAGAGTTATTAGTTAAAGTGTTCATAAGCCGGAAATAGCCAAACTCATAAAGTTTTTAATCCGTTCTGGTTTGGTCAAAATTGATGCAGGATATCCTTACAGCTGGGTTGGCACAAAGCTAGGTGTACAATTAAGTTCAATTACGCTTCTGATATAAATATTTTTGAAATCTATCAATCCCGTGAAGGCAGACAAATTATCTTTACACTTGACAAAAATTTAAGAAAATTTAACCAAATTTCTATCCAAGCTAACAAGTTAGACAATCACGCGTGCGATTATAAAGTCGCAACAAGTAACATCGACAGTGTAACTTTGTGAAATGACACGTCGATGCCATTTAATATCACGACAATTTACTACAACAGGCAAAAATCATACATCTACTATGTATATGACAATATTTTATTGTTTAACATCAATATAAAGGAACTAACCTGTCAACACAAATAACAACGAGCGTATGCGAGCTAAGCATTACCGCAAGACATTGACAAAAATGAATGAACGGACATAGCAAATCACCAAATGGCCAATACTGTAACACCAGCGTGTTCCAATAGCTAAACGGAACGCAAAATGTTGCCATCAAAATATCGGCCACGGCTAAATTGACAATAAATAGATTTGTCGGCGTTCGAAGCCGTGAAAAGCGTCCGATAATAAACAGAACCACGCTATTTCCACCCACCGACAAAAATGTTATTACACTATAGACAACGATTGCAATATTTTGTTCAGTTTTGTTCAACATGTACGGATCGATAGGCGTGTAGTTAGTCGCTGCGGTTGTAAAATTTGGACAACGGGTCATGATTTGACGACGATATAAGCGACGTTTTTGACGTGGATATAGAAGGTAATAAAAATTAATTGGTATGATTGTCAGATAGCGATAAAATGCTTCATGATAAAAACTAACGCTAAAAATGTCGTGTATTAGCTGAAATTGCAGTAAGGTACGTCATTAAATACTTATACGCATACTTCAGTAGTAATACAAGAGATATTCAAAGCAAGGAAATATTCTAAACACGGAAAAGCCTTCGTAGAGAGACACACACTCGTCCATAATTTGTGAAACACAGCGTCGCATTCAGCAGTAAAAGAAGTATGCTGAGTAAGAGCTAACCAAACAGTGGTTCATGATAAAATTGAAATTCGTTATATTGTAAAGACTTGTATTTCAATGATAAATGTGACATAGCGTTGCGGCAAATACGGTTTATGCAGTAATAAGATCGGCAATTTACCACTTTATTCCAACTCAGTAATCAATACTAGTTGTATTTCCTGTGCTACTATAGACAGTTCGAGCAACAAATATTTTATATGAACATGAATTATTATTAATTCTTCTAGAGCCATCGCTGCAATCGAGCATCGGTACTCGACATGCTAGGCTTAAGCCTGAGCCTTACCCTAACCTAATGTCCTTATATGAACCTTATACTAAGTCAAATATATAATCGGGGGTTGCTGCCCTCTTGAACCACCGGCGCTAAGTTGTGTTTGAGAATATAACATTACATCGGCAGGCATTACTTGAATAGTTGTAATCGCCAATACTAACTAGTTGATAAAGATTTGAATTGGATTCGCGAAACGTACTTTGTGGAGAGCAGGTAAAATGTTTTTAATTAAAGATTAATGAATTGGGCCCGGAAAAAAGACTTTGTTTGGAGCGTTTGAAATGGATTTTTTAACTCATTGCTGTATGAATTCCGTTGCATTTTAACAAGCGTTGAACAACCAGTTGTCGGCGCATTGACTTGAACTTGGATACCTCGGTTTATAGTTGCGCTCGCTAACCAGCGTGGATTCGTCAAGCTCCTCACTTCGCGAGCGAACAACAACGCGCAGCCTGCAGAACTGAGTTAACACATTCGTTTGTATTTTAATTAATTGTTGTGGAGAACTACATGCGGTAAAAGTAACAAGAATAACACCATGATATGACGTGAGTATTCTTGAACCTGTTGACTACACATAAGGTGCAATATCACAAAAGCATTTTCGGGACTGTTACAAACCTGGACGAACCATCTGTGCTCGAAGAATGTGTTACACAGTTCTGGTTTAGATTGCTCAGCGACATTTTCTTCTATTACTAGAGTACATGAAAAGAGTGTGAGGGTTGCAGTTTAGCATAGCGGCATAATGCAATAAAAGCTTATGCAAAACAGAATGATACAGATGAGACATAAAGATGAATCGCAGCTATATTCACTGAGCGTCAAGTCTTGCGCCGATATAGATAGCAGTGCAGAAGCGAGACAGAGCACTGGTCAACACTTGATTGTGGAGAAGCTATAGTATGTTCAACATTTACGAATCCATTATTAAGAGCGATAGTTTATGCTTTGCCGCATGTTTTATAAAGAATAAACTCTGCCATTGGGACATACCTTAGACATCCTTTGGATAAATAGATGTGTCGTTGTCTTCAAGTTTGACATATATACTATACAGCAAGTCAGCATGTATACAAAGAATCGTACGATAAAGCAACAGAATAACGCAAAGAGAGCAGGTAAAGCTTTATTCAATTGTTTCTTATTGTTGCATGTAACTTTCTACTGTATGCGCTTAAACTTTGGACAATAAATTTCTATAATCTACAAGATATTTTCATATCTTCATAACGGCACTCAACATGAGCAACTGAAAAACTGTTTTATCACCAGCTTTAAATATTTCTTCTATGCAAAAATGAATCGAATGTATATATCCTAACACATTTGATAGAATACTTCCGTTGTATTTAGTGTAGGTAATAAATACAGAACATTAATTAGGAAAAAAGTCACGAATTCATCCCTCCAGTTTCTCAATTCAAAAAACAATTATGTAACCACGTACTCTTCAAGCTCGAATTCCGTCATCAATGCGTATTCAAAGATCGCGATAGATGTATACTACATAATAAATACGCCGTAAAACTGAAAAATTTGAAATTAAGATTTCGATATGTCTGCAAAAATTGGCAAATTTATTTACCTAACTGTCGTTTAAGAAAGATATTTCAGTTTTATAAACTATTCAAAAATTTTATTGCAACATCTACAACGGGTGAGGAACATGTTAATGGATTTTTCACATAGTGCGCTAAAGGTATGTGTCTTCAGCAGGAATCTGTTATCTCCATATGTATAGCAATTTATAGAACTAAAAGATATGATGACTATTTTTAGGTTAGAATTAGCCCAGACTGTTCTGCTGCCGCGGCCGTCTGCTACGGTGTAATTAACGAAACCATTTAATTTAAAAAATTTCAATGTGCATACCTTTTAATGCGGTTATCATCTGAAGTAATAACACTTCGATAACCGACCTTGCATAGAAAATTCAGGATAACATTCTTAAATGTTTGCGTCAGCTACAAACATTTGAACGGTGGGACCGATTTTGCTCGAGTTTTCACTATACGTGTACATACCATTACGCGGCATTGGTATGCTACAGATGTCGTGCCTATTCCTACTTTCGACATCTCCAAAGTTCTGCTGGCGTTCTTCTGAAGAAGTAACCTCTTCAAGCCAAAAATATTTGGTTTATGATGTGCATTTGGCCAAAAATATTTGGCATTATTTATTGTTGAATGGTTGTACTGTATGTCAGTAGGAAAGGCTATTTAGTCTTTTCGATTTGACAATATTTCAGAATTCGAGGAAAACTTTAGCAACGAATGTAAGTCTGCTTAACAGCGGCACATAGGATTCCTGCTATACCAATTTGGGATGAAAATTGCAGTTAATTTTTGAAGTAAATCCAGTGGTGAATAGTTAGGCCTAAATCTTACCCCGGCTTATATCTAGCTAAAGTATTAGAGAAGGATATAATGCATTGCTAGGACGAAGAACGCTTTAGATTAATATCCAGCGATGCTTTCAATCGCACCGAAACCAATGTCATAGCTTTACTATTTTCAAAGACCTGTTTAACGCACACTGGCTGGCTGTTAAAAATAATTATTCGGGAAAAGCCACATTCATAAGTCACGTTGAAATTAAACTGTTCGTACACGACTTTTGCTATGACGCCTTGCTGAATCCGCAGTATTTCCGTCTTTATGTTGATATGTATTACCTGCTATGCAAGTTTTGATTGGTTATTTATAATACTAAATGTATAAATTGTGCTAAACCTCGTGTAAATGCTCAAAGTATTTGTTTATTTTTAAAATGTATCGTTCCAGAGATCTTATTATGCGAATTAAGATATTACAATTAGCTGTAAGTGCGTTCACATATTTGTACGCATGGCTGTGACAAGTCAAACGAGTGCGGTAGCACGAGCTTGTACAAGTTATCGTGCGTACAAACCTTTGAACACATGGTTGGCTATGCTACAAATGACTTGTAATATACCTACCTAACCGTGCATTCAGACATTTTTATGCACAGATTTAATACATGTACTACATTACAATTAAAATTGCACAAGCTTGAAATGAATTTCAACGCTAAATTTCGTTAGCCCAACTTGGTTAAATTTGGTTGTACCTTGCTTCTCGGTTTTTCCAGCCAAGTCAAGCCGATGTCACTAACATTTCGCTATTGCTGAAATATAAACGCTAGATTATAGGCGACACGTTCAGCTATTGTATCCAGCGTAGCTTATATACATTATAACCTTCCAGAAGGTTGTGTCTGATACTATGTGTTATACATGGGTTCCAAACGTTAGGACATTATAACGTGAACTGCACAGAGGCGGATCCAGGACATGACAGGGGATTCTTGGCGCCGAACCAGCACCCCCCTGCCTCCGCGGCACACGACACCCAGCACCCGCACCAAAGACGCCCGAAAAATCTTGACAACGATTGACGGGAATTGCCAAAAATTGGTGGAAATTTGACAAATATAGCACGAAAATTGGCAAAAAAATCAGGGAAAAATTACCAAAAATTAGGGACAAATTAGCAAAAATACTGACCAGATTTGTCAAAAATGGGTGGAAAATTGGCAAAGGTTAAGAAAAATTTGGTGTCCCAAAAATTTTCAAAAATTAAATCACCCCCCGGTTTTTGACCCATGGATCCTCCTATGTCCGCAGTTTTACGCATTATATCTTAAAAAGTCTGACAACCCCATATGGCGTAATTACAGTTTACAATTGGCCTAGTTTACCAAATTTTGTGCAAGAAATCACGAATCAACGGAAACACAAAGTTCGCCGCGTGATTAGGTTTACGCATTGAAAAAGATTGCAAAAATCCATTCGATCCAGATATGAGATTTATATGTGACACAAAAAGACCAAAAATTCGTTGAACAGTTGGTCTCTCTTAAGTAAATTCCTTTCGTTACGGTCGCCCTGTCCTGTTTCAATATTATTAAGGCATAGATGTGATATATATCACAACTGGAAATCACAAAAGAAATTTACGAATGGATTGTTGGTAATCGTGAATTTGTGCACACATCACCATAAAATATCGGATACGTTTTCCCGCATACTTTAATTAATTTTTTTATTTGTAGAGAAGACTAAAATAAATATGAGATAAGAACGAAACGTAGTCACACCACTACAAATCAACCACCCGTCATATATAATCAGCTGCGACGCGTGTAAAATGGTTCGTACCAACGAACAATTACAACAAAATTTGATATATGTTGACCATACATACAGTTATAGTATAAATGTACATAACTATGCATATCATAATTATGCGTGTATGTGATACGGTATACGAGGCCCGCCGGCTTCGGCATGCAGAAAGGGGTTTTGACGATTCCGGCAAGGGATTAGATGGTTCAGGCGGGGCGGGGGTAGATAGTTCCGGTGCGGCAGGAATGCCCAGATGAAGGATATGGCTTAATAGGTCTGACCGTAAGGAGGTAACTCTTTGTGGGTAACATTTGCTGCAGTATATACATACACATTTCCTATATATATTATATATATATATATATGTTCATTAATATGCGATACAAATTAGCAAAATACACATGTCAGAACGTTAGAAAACATACACGAATATTGGATAATTTGGTTTTAGAATTCTTTATAGTGGTGTAATTCTGTTAACTGTATCTATTGAACAGTTTTCTCTTGATCAAGCTCATCCTTTTGCCGTTCTATTGGTCTCGGCGGGCGCGATCGAACACCAAGCACGACTACATTAAAAAATTAAAAATTGAAGATTTTGTCTGCTGTAGTCATTACGGCGCATCGCCAGTAAATTCTAAAAGCGTCAATGATCAAAAAATAAAAATTTGGAGCCCTCGAAAAGATTGCACGTTTTTAAAGTTAGGGTATCTTTATTGCATGAAATAATAATTGGAGAATAATGAAATGTCTATATGAAGCTGAAAGACAAATTTTTCAAGCTTCGAACATTGACGATCCTGTTTTCGACCGACATGAAAATCACAATGTTACAAAATATTATAAACTCAAAAGGCAGATTCATTTATGTACAAGTGCAAAAGTTAACAATTGGCTCGGGTTTGCTGAAAACTTGATAGTAGAAAAGCGGTAAACAATAATTTGGAAAAGAAAAAGTTTCAAGTTAAAATATTTTCAAAACTGTTGTAATGAAGTCTACTTTGAGTTGCATGCAATGACAATGACTCGCTATGACAAAAGTGGATACTGGAAATACACTATTTTGTCCTTTACTAAGTACCTAGAACCAAATTATTCAGCTGGTGAATACAGATTGAAGTCCCAAAGATGAATCAACTACGTGGTATGAAAAAACAAATTCAATATCAAGTATATACAAAATAAGCTCCTTTGTGTCCAACCAAATTCCAAAATATCACAAATGCTTGTGATAGTAGAAATATCCAAGCATAACGAGAAGATTAAAATGTCTAACACAAAAGAACAATAGTCTAGACACGAGAATATTACAAAATTACTTTCAAAAAATAGTATCTGGTATCTACTAAAAATATCCAAGAATTCCTGATAGGGCAAACCTCATATCACCGGCATTCATCATCTTCCAATAAGTATTCACAAAATCCGTAAACCCGGAATGTTTAACTAGAAAACCAGACACAGCCAACAAACGCTAATCTTGGTTCACAGATCGCAACAGTATCACATAAAACTCATTAAATCGCTTGACTGTTTCTGGCGTAAAATGATCTGAACTAAATCTTCTCAATTTGTTGCGCGTGGTTTATGCATTTATTCTATAATAATTTTCAAAGTAAATTTTTTATTGTTAATTTTGATAGAAAAATTACACTTTCACGCCAGCAGCATGTGTGGAAATTCTCAAAATCTTCGCCAACAAGCGCTAAAGTTGATTCACAGATCGCAACAGTATCATATAAATTTATACTTAATCGCGTGACTATGCCTGGCAAACAATTATATGAACTAAATTTTCCCAATATATTGCGTGTGGTTTAATTTATTTAGTCTATAATTAGTTTTCATAGTATACTTATAAATTGTTAATTTTGAACAGGAAATTACAATTGCACGCCAGCAACATGTGTGGAAATTTTCAAAAGCTTACTCTTAGTTCACTCTTGTTTAGCTTAGTTTAGTCTTAGTTCACTCTTGTTTAGCTTATAATCAGTGGTCGGCTGGCTTATATTATTCACATGTGCGGATGCAATATTAAAAACAATAATCTTTAGTTCCAATTTACAAAGCGGGTTTCATAATGTTTAGTCACAACCTATGTATAAGTTCAGAAACATAATTAATATTATTAAAGTCATAAAGTTTAAAATTGAATTCATTAAAACAGGATAATTACAAAATTACAAGCTCGGCTGTCCGAAAGCAAGTTTCGCACTGGGTTGTTTGTATAAGTTTGGCCCTGTTTTTTCTCTTAAAAGGAATATGTCATAGCAGTTTAGGGTTTTAACAAGCTATATAGATGAAAATTAACGTTAGTACTGGCTTTCTGTAGCGAGCTTTATTTATTTTTATCTTGCTAAAGTAAAATATGTTTTTAGAACATTTATAGGGTCAAATCTAGTAACTCAATTTATGACAATTGTTCCTCGCGTAAGTCTGCAGCAAATTATCTTGTTTCTAATCAGGGTGATTAATACCATGTCGTATCGGTTACGAATGGTTGAACGGATAAATCGTTCAAAATTTTTTATCTCTTCTAAAACAGGTTATTTTGCAAAAAAACCAATATTCGCAAAACCAAAAGTAAAACTCATATATTGATGATCGACCATACAATAAAATGATTATAACGCTTGTAGCTTACCAATCGGATACTGACACATCTGATTAACGAATTTGATAGATGCCTTATATAATTCAACGGCAATTTGGCAAGACTAATAACACAAGATCTGATGTCGTTGCATTAAAATTATTAGCAAAATAATGCGAGTTTCAGGAGTATCGATTTGGACGAGGGGTAGGGGAAGTATGGGTAGATTTGGTAGCTAGACCAAAAATATGATAGGAGGCAAATAATTTTCTATATAAGTGAGTTATATTAAGCCATGTTATAGATTTAGCTCTATGTAATTCGAATTCTTTTTTTCTGTAGCACAGATATACGGCATACTGCACTATCTATGCATATATATTTTATTATTGTTTTATTAGATACATTTAACAGTTTTATATACTAGACAATTTCACGGCGATGAATGGCGTAATGGATTAGCGGCTATTCTCGCAGCGAAGGTCCCTCGCCGTTGTTCCAGGGCGATTCGGCGACAACGTCCGTGACTAAAATTGGATATAAGGATTTAAAATGTACCATACACAGATCCGAACCAGACAAAATCCGAAAGTAATGTCAAAGCCTGATGGCTGTGAAAATAAACTTTTGTAAGTTTTGTAATATAGCTGTAAATTATAATCAATCATTTTTAGCAGCTGAATTTTACAATGTAATATGTTACGTGTTGAAGCGTTCACTTTGTCATAACAAGAAACCCATTTCCTAAAAGCCATAACCACTACGAAGTTAATTACGTGTGAAAGTAAGTAATGTATTTACACATATACAAAATTCAAGGAAGTACCTATTCGTATAGTGAGGAAAGATCAAACCTTGAAAAATAATTCAGTGTTACCAAGTCTGAGAAGCTTACTTAGGAGAAAATTCATCAATTTATGAGAATCAAATCGTAATTACTGAAACGAAATATGTTAACATAGCAAGATACTACAGTACTGCAAAATCCGAACTTAATTATATATGGCAATTTGATATTATAACGTTTTTGACAGATGTATGATTCTTTTGCTTATGTACAGCTATAAGTGCTTTTTTAATTAATAATAACTATTATACACGAGCATTAATACATGTAAAATACGTGTACGACACAGTTAAATTGAAATAAAAGAAAAATATTGCTATTCGTGGTTGAATAATAAAATGCCACTCGGCCGCTCAAAAATTGCCTGTTATGCGTTAACACCCACTTATGGATAGCATGTAAAACATTTTTATATAAAAATTTCTCGAAAACAACATCTACTATAACCTATTAAATACATTTCACTGTTGAACACCGTTTATTCAACAGATTTTCAGTTTACACACTACAATTTAACTAGTGCTAAACTTAATTCCGCATTAACTGTTCCAATCAAAATTGTTTCCCTCAAAATCGAACTTGTAAACTTCATTTTATAATAGTATATATATGTAATCCTAAAATTTAAACCACATTTTTACACAACTATGCTTAACTATACAAATTGAAACAACAATATGATGGCTTGTTATAAATATTTAATTTGCATATACAATTTTTGCACAGAAATGCATAAATTATTTTACTGAACTTTTATAGACCATTCAAAAACGTCAGGTCAAAGAAAAATCTTTTAGATTTGAAATTATTAGGAAATGCACCTGCAACGAGAACCTGAAACTGCATTATATAGCCGAAATCTCAAAAATATTTGCGTAAAAATCTTTGCCATTATTTTACATTAAATCGCATTAGTTTTCAAATGTGGAAACTTGAACACCATGGCAAACAAAACTTTTTAGTACAAAATTTGATTTCTTGCAAAATTACAATGAAACTGAATGCCAGCCAAGCTTTAAACCACAATATTCCGCCATAGTCACCGGATTTGTTTCGTTGCAATATAAATTGCGTGTTTAAAAGGTTATAGATTGAAGTTGTTTCAAAAAATTTCCACACGACAACAATGTTTAAATACCGACCACTACAGTTGTACTATACATGACATACACATTGTTATACACATAATAATCAAATATACATATATATGTTAAAGGAATTATATATATAGTCATATTGACAATAATCACAGTCATACATGATCATTTCCGAGGTCCAATGGGTGTAGCCGATGCCTGGAGGATCGGCCTTCGGCTTCGCAGCAGTCGGTGTGCGGCTTCTTGTGGGATAGCGGCGCTTCCGGCGCCTATAGTTCGGCATCAGCGAGAGGTGGTCGGTCGACATATCTCGGATGGGTCAGCGCTTCAAACCGAAGGGGATCCGACGCATCAAGGGCGTAACCCAATTCCATACTGGCCGTATGAGCATGCAGAAATTGAGATGTTTTATATTATCCTCCACCAGCCCGAAACTGGTCAGTTTTGAAGCAATATTTAGTTAACAATAACTTCGGTACGATGCGACTAAGCTCGACCAGGTGGTTCAGAAACAGCTACTAATTGCATAAATAATTGCAACATCAACGATACACAAATTGAAATCTGTATTGCTTCGCTGATGAGTAAATCTCTTTCAGCTGTTCAATGAGATTATTAACCATTTGTGTAAACATCATGCTGCATACGAAAGGTCTGACAACTTCAGTACATACATTCAGTACAACTTGATAGTACTCATTAGCATGTTTAGCAAACGCGTTCAACTTTTCCCGGTTAATTAACAGTCTAAAGGCGTTGGATACGTCATACTTGTATTGCACCGGTAGAATACACATTTCCAAACTTCTTTCACGACGACACTGAAAACTAATACATCCGTTTTAAAGCCAAAAATCTTAGCTTTTCCTGTATTTGGTCAATTCAACATACAACCCATCTTTACTGCTTTCATCGCGGGGCGCAGAATACTGCTTCGAGATTTTTTCTTGACAAGATTAATATTCTTTTTGACTGAAGTGTAAGCTCTATGCTTCTACGCTTTCAGACATTGCAGCATGTTCGCACATCCGTGAGGCTGTGAAGTTGGTTTCGATTTTGTCAGACTGAGTTATTATATCATTTTCAGCTGCAGCACCGATGATTTGCCAAACTTAGCAGCTGATGTGCGCTCAAAGGCAAACGCATGAAATCAGTGCCTTTCAAAATCCCTGCTCATAGCACGTATTTACTCGAATTTAACAAAACCTACCACTACTGTATCAAATTCATCATGTTCAGGTCTGAGTGCTAATAATTATTCTGGGTTGCACTAATATTAAGTTGATAAAGTGTATTACACAGTCCACCAATTATTTCAAACAACTAACTGAATATGGATATAACCAATTTCATTTTGATTTTCAAATATGGCTGCTTACATAGCATGTGCAGTTTTTTCGCTATTTTTGCAGTTAAAATCTCAATCAGCTACAACAAAAAATTGCTAATTACAAGTTAAAGAGTTTTAGCTGGCCGATGCTTCATTTCGCTATAAAACATCAGCAATCCAACAGCGGTAATTAGCCAAAAATATAAAAATGTCACTCGTTAGCGGAATACAGTCTTAGTCTGAAAAGAAATATAACACAGAGAAATCACATGCAGACCAGATATTAAATTGTTGGATCTACAACCAACAATTGGTATCTCCGAAAATAATGATATTGTGTAATGCGTTCACAAGCGCATACTCTGTGGGAACGATATGATGCTAAGTAAAATGATAAAATGATATATATGCAGCTGGATCATTTGCATTAGAGAGCTTACGCAGGGGCATGAGTATCAGACAGTATTGGATAACGGACACGTGATTTTATCAACTTAACTTACCTGTAGCACAGTGGAATTTGCCGTTTCTAGCAGTTATCTGGTAAGTTTCACCCGCCCGTACAATTAGATATCCTGTAAAGTAACAAGCCATTTGAAGCTTATTAGAATGTGTTAAATAGCATTTAGTATGTATTACAGTGCCAATCCGTCGTCACAGAGCCGGAAAAATCTCGTTTGAAATAGTTTATGTATTAATTTTACGATTTGAGCGAGATATCAGACAAAATCCATAAATGCAAGAAAAGAAAAACTTCAATAACCGAGAAATCGAAGTTATCGAGATGTGGCTGCGTGCTTGAATTTATCATCTTCCTGCAGCAGCTAAATTTCATACTCAGCTGACTCGGTCACCTGCCTATGTCTATGTGACTGAATCAATGATCATCAATCAAAGAAATCACTGAAGTTATCACCTCACCATGGCGTTAATTTTCGTCGAGTGGTCGGGTCTTGGGGTATTGCAGGTCGGGTCTGGGTAACCATATTTTTCTAGTCAGCATCCGCATCATACAGACTAAATATTTATAACGATATTATAGCACGCGTTATACCGTCGTAGGGACTGAAAATAAGGCTCCGGTGAGACGCAAACTAAATTGAACCACCAAGTAAAACAAAATCCGACAAACATCAATGTTTGTACAGCATCATGTTTCAAAAGTTTAATACATCTTTATAATAATTGGAAACATTACTTGTGTTGCGTGTCATTGCAACATTCCACACATATTTACACTAAACATGTTGATATACGTGTACAAACTGTTTTATATCTTGGTGATAGAAAAATGGTCATTTAATTGTCTGTATTGGCAGTTTAAGAGGCTGAGGGAGAAACTTAAGGAGCACCAGACACCACTGCCTGACTTAGAAACTGGCAGGCAACTTTATGTCGTAAACGTCAGAATAAGCTATTGAAAAATTTATTCGTAAATATAGTAACACGGAAACAAAGCTGGACATAGCCTGAGATAACGCACATAATAATACTGAAATGAAATCAATGGTATCGTAGCGGTGTCATTGATTACAACTTTCGACAGAGCATTATCGAAAAATTCAGAACTGTAAATACATTATTTTTTAATTTAAAAACAATCTTTTTCCGCTTACATAGTATTAGAATAATGTATTTTAAGAATCTATTTAAAATGCATAAATGAATATGTATTTTAAACAGATTCTGTCATTAGAAGTGTCTAATTCTGTGTACATTTGTAAATTTCTGTCTGTTGCTATTTTATCGATAGTATCCATCAATTTAATTTTCTTTATCACTTCATTTAGATAAATATTACCGAGTTATGCCAAAAATCCATTTCAAGATGTTAAAACATTGTATAAATATCGCTTTTTCATCGTAACGGCTTAAAAGAAGTTAATTGCAAATAATTGGATAAAATATACCGATCGTGTGATTGACTACGTAATATGTAGATCTCGGTGATTAGTTAATATTGCAACAAGAACATACTAGTCGTTAACGCCTGATCAGCTGACTGATTCAAAATTGTACCTCACGGAACACACATTTATGGTAACGAGTGGAACTCATATTTTTCTTTGTCGACCATTATGGGAGTTTTGCTAAATTGAAACTTCAGCAAATCAAAAAACTTCCACGGGGGCAAGGTAAAGGTCTAAACCCATTGGTGTCGGCTCAAAACCAACCTACTTTTGTACAGCAGAATGTTATAATTATTCCAGTTGTGATTGACGATTTCATGTTTCGATAGTTATTGGACGATCGAGGTTTAAACTGTTTCGACGAATCTTATGAGTTTCCTAGAGCTGGTAAAGTTGTACTAACAGAACACGTACAGAAGTCTATTTTATGTTTGCACATTTTATTTGAAATCAATGTCTATATTTTTGCTATAACAAAAACTATACAAAAATATACATCATTGGAAAAATATATTCCCAAAGAGTGTTCATTCAGATTGCCTGGATGAAATTATAAAGCATTCATAGATATTAATCCCTAACCGTAAAACACCAGTAGTGCCGAGCTGTACATATTATAAAGCAGGATATACAAAAGGATATGGTTTTCATTGGAAAAGCTTCGCGGTATCCGTTTATGCTAAACTTTGTCTACTTCTTCACATACAACCCAGGGTTATCTAATAGGCAGGTTTAAAACGCTTGGACCTTGTGTGCATAGTACACACCCCCGTCCAGAAACTGTCGCCACTTTGGTATAGAACAAGTAGTAAATTTTTACAGTTTTCTCTACAAGGAGTTATGAATATCAAAATAACGACAGCATATATTTTATTTTGAGCTAAAACTTTTGGCTGAACATTTGCAATTTTAATCTCTGCCGAAACATTAGAAGATTATAAGTAAATTAATTTCGCTCCTCACACAAACACAATAAACGTTGTTTGTGCGAGTGTTAAGCTTTGTATATTCTGCTTGATTTTGTGCACCGTAGCTTTTGTGTTCTAACGCTGTTTTAAACCTTCCACATGTAAGTCATAGCTGTCCATAGGGGCATAGAGGCGGGTATTGAGTTATCACATAAAGGTCGGAACCTCATAAGCAATAGTCCCAACTTAGTAGCCAAAACTCTCTCCATCCCGTGTGCCTAATGCGCTCGCAAACTTTAAGTAATTATGAGCAAAATTACGAAAGTTTTTCGAAAAATTATGGAAAATGGGGACAATTATGAATAATATTTGGGCAAAAGGGGAGCATTTTTGGTATCCGCCTGGCCTGCTTCCCGGCCTGACAGATGGATACAGCTATGATATATGCGTATTTCTGTGTGACATAGTGACACAGTATATGCGGTCAGCTTCATTTAGGGTAGTTTATTACTCTGGGTAAACAAAGTACATTTGTAAATATTTCATTTACAATCCAGCATAGTCAGAAATAAATTGCATTTGACAAATAATACATCTTCTGACTCGGTATTAAAAATCAGCAAGTATTAAAGCCTTTTGAGAAAGTATAATTTGGGGAATCCGAATCAGTTAAATGAAGCTGTGCGCATTCTGAGGCTTTCGGAAGGCGACAGATCAAAGTCCGTGCTCCGTGGAATGATTTCTGGCGGATGGGTCGATTCTGTCTGTATCTACGAATCACGCTACGTAACGGATCGCCAGCTATGGACCTTTAGTCACTGTCTTGGAAACCAGACAACCAGGAAACTTATCTTCTAAGCATGCCTGTAGCTAAATCCCGGCTAACTTACTTGGCCCTATGGCTTAGGTACCTTTCACAATTTTACTATCGATTAAGCAATGCCGAATAACACAGTACATCTTAAGAAATTTATTCCTTTATAAAAACGTAAACAATTCCGATTTTGGCAAATCGCTAATGGACTTAAATATGAACCATTTTAAAGAATGCCAGAAACCACGATTTAAATGGAAAATAGAAAGGAATGCTCATAAAAAGTCATCTTGTCTGCTTCTGCACCAAAGCTCTACAACAATAACATTAGCTGACTTCGGTCAAATTAAAACATAAGCAACAGCAAACAATAGTATAGGGATAATTAGAGCATAAGATTACAATATTGCATAAAACAACAATGATGTAAAAAACGACGATATTCAAAACTGAGAAAATTGCTGAACAATATATACTAGCGATTAACTTTTTTGCCTTTGAAAAGGCATCTAATGTTTTCGTATGCTGTCCTATTAAAATGACGGGTTTACGACAATTAGTGGAAAATGCCAACACCCAAATCTCTAGCTCCACAAGAACATAATATATTTATGTCAATAATTCAGCATAGTAAGATTAATAATATTTAATTTTCATAGATATTTTGCCTTGAACTTCCTTTTTTACAGGGCAACATGGAGGAAAAATTTTGTCCATGATACCGTGATCCTGGAATCTAAAAGCAGGAGGTTATGCTTCCTGTAACCGGGGTACGGGTTAAGATCGAAATCGATTTCGACATGTTGAACCTCTTACGCGATAACTGGAGAAGTGTCGTGGTTTTTTCAAAAAAGCATCATGAACTCTAGATTTCACCTAACTATACCATAAAGGTTAATATGTAAGGTAAGTCCACACAAAAAAATTCGCTCGACGTTATTTATTCATGCTGCGGGGTGTAATAATGATCACAGATATGAATAAATGTACCGATATATAAGATTGCTTTAGGTGTTGCTAAAAAGTTTGTCAAGACTCCAATGGCTGTTGGGATCACTTTCAATGCACAGTACAAGGCCAACCAATTCGACGAAAAATATTTATATAAACCCTTTTGCTGGGTGTAACGCAATCCATATTATAATTGTTCTTTTGCTCTGTATAAAGAGTTATGCGGCGTTTATGTTATAAAAGACTCCCATGCGGAAGATATGTCTCCCCTGGGTGTCTGGCACCGTCAGTTATATTTTATCTTGGCCACCGTATTATTGCTGATGGTATTTTCAAATGGTATGCATAGGTAAGTAGTGTGGTGTTGGTAATAGTATGGTGCATAAGATATAAAATGTTACATGGTTTCAGCAACACCTTGCTGACATTTACACACCTTATATAATGTGTTTGTGGATGGTGTCCTTTACACTGTTAATAACTCATAGGTAAATATAGATACTATAGTTAAGTTGATGGCGTCTCATACACCATCTATTTCATTATATAGCGTAGATAAAGACCGTGTAACACTGGATTGTGTAGTCTAGACCACTGGGGGTTATGCAGACATTTTAACCACTCAGGTAATATCTGATTATCTTAGCTTCGCAGCTGCACTAGTTTTTAAGGGTAAGAATGCTGTAGCTTAGTGTATATTATCTCTACACTGGTATTTCTAGAACGAAGTTGCATGACCTTATTCTACATAAGTTAATATTGAAATGTCTCAGTAGCATCAAACTCAGTGTTTTACTAGTGCGCCAGATATCAGAACAGTTTAGATCTTACGATTTAATCCATTAGCGTTAAGAATTGCTCTATTCACAATAATGCCGAAGAGTGACATATTTTTAGCTATCTACTTTTACGAGCTACACGACTTTTTCAATATGTCTGATCTCCTACTGTAAAAAATGATAGCAAAAGCGACATTTTTGTATTATTCTCATCTTCATGAATTTGCCCTGAAAGCTAGAAACATTTTTGGAAATCTCTTTAAATTTTAGATTTTCACTGCTGCTACCAAAAATACACATTGTCACCGAAAATTTTTCAAACAATGTTCTTTGCAACAACATACCCGTAGCAACGACACACGACGAATGGATCCATTCAGAAATTTAAAGCCTTTATGCAAAACTGAGCGGTTGGCGATAAACTGGTGTTTGTTTATTTGCAGATTCTTCCAAATTCTAAACTCAACATAGATTCGTAATGTTTAGTCTACTATAGAAAATATAGGCGAATCACTGCTTGAAACAGGGTAATGGATTAATTTTTGCGTTGTCTAAGACGAAATCTAAAAGATTCCTAACCATAAATGACCTTATTTGTTTTGAATTTCGTTACGTGTAAATATTGCATTTACATAACGGTATTTTGAGCCACCAAAAGATAGCAGCAAACACAACGATTACAAGATTATTTTACAGTTAGACAAAACCCGTTTTTATGTATCCATATCTTTTACCTTTTAGTTGAAGCTCTTTATTTGGTAGTGATTTCTTGCTGTTAAACTCTTGATGTCTCTCGGCGTTGGCGTTCCAAAGAAACGTCGGCAAAACTAGATTTTAATACCTCATAGCAAACTCGTTCGGCAAACGTCACAATGATTTAGGAAATGCATGAGTGTTTTTACGACCGTTTGACTCCCGAGTTATAATGTATGACAAGTTGTGAATAAAATATTAGTCGATCATGGTCTAGCAAAGTGTAATTTGTCAAATTTCAACTCAATATTGTAGAACAACATTTATAATTATATCAGCTGTCAACGTCGAAACGTTATAACATTTAGTATGCATTAAAATAAATTTTTTAAATAAATTAGCAAGAAACATATCAGAAAGCTTCGAAATGTTGAAACGGTGTTACTTAAAACAGTGTTTTGTTCATTAGCTAAACTGTAGGTTTCTACGAATTATTTCCTGTATTCCAAAAGCTACATAGACATTTGTTAGGATCTATTCTATAATTACCATCATTGGGTATGCCCTGAAGATGAATTACAACTTTTAAATACTGTGTATAATCTATTATTAGTTTAGAATATTCGTTTTTGTTATAAACAACTACACTGGGTTACAACGAATTTTTCTATCTATACTGGGTATTTTAATAATTAACGCACGAGAGTATTCCCTATTTCAAGAAAAACTTCCAAGTCCTTATAAGAGACCTAACATGTGGATAATCGTTGAAAACGTCATTTTATTGCATGACTTGGTAATTTATGGTCATGTATGTGGTTCATATGTATGCTCAAAGTGCGCGTAGAACGTCTAATACTGCAGATTTCATTAGTGTCCTGACCACCAATTGTTGCTGCTGTCACTTGCATTTTCGCTATGAATAAACCGATTTAGTTTAAGGTTTAATAATGAATTGTTAACAAATGTTGATCATGTGGTGGACACTGGTTGCTTTTCAAAGAAGTATTGCAACTGTTTGGTTTTCCAACTGTTAAGCGTATATAAGCGGCATTTTTAACCTCAACGGTTCCAGCGGAACATTTGGTTTAATAACTTTATACTTTATGGGTAGAATCATATCATAATTACCAGTTTGGATTCTGATTGTTTCACATTACCTATGTAAGGTTATAAATTCAACTCTTTATATTTTTGTCCTATGATAGAGAGGCGACAAGTCAATTAGCGACTACTGTAAGGTTATAAATTCAACTCTTTAGATTTTTTCTCCGATGGTCGAGAGGCGACAAGTTTTGAAATTGATAGGTCACGAAGTGTACGAAAATATATAAAACACGCAAGTATGTACTTTATATCCCCGCATAATAATATTATTGTCAGATTTTCAGCATTATAACTAGCTGTTTTTGTTGACTTTCCAACTTCGTACTACATTTGTCTGATGAATAGAAGATCACATAAATAGGGTAAGCTCAGATATGGATCAAAGATCATACTCGCTACACAAATGCCATTTTCAGGACTTAGCAAATGCAGGATTCATTACAGCTCGTATATGAAAAAAATGAGGGTAGGGATTACGCAGGACTACCACAACGGATGTTCTCAAATCGTATCATAATGAATATTCTCAAATTTAGACAAACTATGGAAACTTGTGATGGATATCTGTGAGCAATGCGTTAAAAGCTATATACTTTACGAAGTTATCAATTGAATATGATGTACGGAAATCTACAATATTTATATATAAATCTTTTAACTGATTACAAAATCTCAAAAATTTCACCACGGTCATCATTGAAGGCTAAGACAGAATGTTTATATAATACCGTTGTGCCCAAAGGAGTAGCCATGGGGTCTAGACCTCCTTTTCGGAAGGAAAAATGTCATCTTTGTCCGTCGTACAGAAAGAAATGGGAAATAACGATAAATTTGATGTAATCTGTTAAGGAACTTACATCAAAAACTCGCCCAATTTATATACACAAAAATAATATACATAAATGAATTTACTAAAAATTGTCTGTCGACGGAGTAGTTACAAATCATTTTCGTTACTAGGTAACTGTAAATGTATGCAATAAAAAATTTTGTTGGAGCCTCTTTTCGCCAACGTCAGTGGGGCTACACCCACTTTTTCGAAAGCCTGGCTACTTTCCTAGAAACTACGTATCCATTGTGGGTTTTAAACAATGAAACGAAACAAATATAAGCGCGTTATTAATATCAAACAAGTCATACACCCAGTAAAAATGTGTTTACTGTTGCGGTGTATTTAAACCTTGGCTCGTAGTACGTAAACTGCTCATGTGATATAAATTACGCACCGACGAAGTTGTTCCCCCCGATGATAGCATCCAATTTGTCGACGCCTTTGTTAAACACTGTAACTAAAAATATAGTGGTACACTCCACAGCTAAAGTGTCACTCCTGTGAAATCGGCATTAGAAGATTTCGATATCGGTATGCTCATTCTAAAGTCCATATCGGCTGTTCGCTTTCGGCTAGGCTCAGCCGATTTGAGCGGAAAACATTTACTAAAAATAAGTATCGAAACGACAAAAACCATTAAATCATGACGCACCTTCCTTTGTGAATCTAGCGCTATCGATAACAAATATTAAGCCATGAATTTCCGATAAATACTTGTCCAATATCATGCCGCGAATTCTTTCTGACCCTGGCACGTCGACCAACTTCCATACTTTGTTCCCAATACTAAGTCCGTCCTAAAACAATTACGATTGTTTGCATTTCTGAGCCAAAATAACCAATATTTCCGTCATTCGCTTTTAATATTTTAATAATATTCACTGTATTTCTTGCAACAAGTTGTTCAAAACTAGTTTCTTTGGAGTAAACTTATTGAAATGAACTTCAATTGCACATTGAAGCAGTGGTGTAGCTTTAGGCAATTTCTGTGATGTCGCAAATTCAGCAGTTGGTGTGGAAAAAACTTTTCAAAACTAAAGTAAGAACAACAGCGATTGAACAATCAGATATGAAATTAAAACCCCTGTTTAGATGGGTAACACCTTTACCATTTTCGCATTACTAACAATCAATTATTAATGTTCAGTAGTACAACAGTTGAAGTGCAAATATTTTGCAACTGCTTATTAAAACATCTATACTGCATCGAATTTTGCCTAAAACGTGAAATTTGGTGAAACAAGATATCGCATAGAACCATTATACTTTGGACTGCACCTATTAATATTGACAGCTGCGTTCGATAGACCGCGTTCTACTAGTGGCTATAAACGTACAGCACGCCCCAGAAATGATCGTTGCAGTTCGAGCGAGATGCTCACTCGAGATTTCGAAACTATTTAATAATAAATGCTATTTTTAGAACAAATTTATTTCGAGCGAATGACAGTCATTTTTGGCGGATACTTTAGTAGTCACACGCTAACTGTCCAGAAAATTGCTGGATAATACTACATTTATCAGTTTTACATTATATACAAAACCACAAAAATATCATTTTTGTTATACTTTTGGTAAGCAAGCCCGGCTAATTGAATGAATAAAGCAGACACAAAACAGATGAAGCAAAATAGCCGGTTCCCTGTTGTAAGCAAATGATAAAACGTAACTTTGTGTTAACCTATTACGCCTTTAATTAATTTGCCCTTCGAGTGAGTACAGACAAACCACATAATAACGAGGCATCTAATACAGAACGCTAGGGTAAACGCCACATTCACTAGCCATTGCGTTATGGATTGCTAGGATTGTTACAGCTTCTACCGAACGAGCGAACAAAAAACCGCCTACAATCGAGCAATATACGACGAATTTTATTTAGTTAGTAGAACGCTTTGTAACTTATTGGCTGTTGTCGAACAACCGCGTTCATTAAAAAGTTGACTAACTTCAAATAATATCAAAAAACAATCAGTGACGAGTTCAGGTTGTGATTTTTCCAGCTTAAGCGAATAGAAAACAATATAATATTATGCCGGCATCTCCAAAATGTGGTTGAATAGCTTTTGTACTGCTGATAACTTTTAAACGTTAGGCCCTACACCGAAAAAGTTATTAGCCGGTAAAAAAGTAATCGGCAAATTCTGTTCCAATTTTTTTATTTGAAAGCAGAAATTTTTAATTACTTAAGTTTAAAATGTCAAATGTTCGCTGACGTGTCGCCACTAATTGACATACAATATTCCTAAAAATTTTAGCGAAATATATACATATTGAAAACAAACTGAACATCGCCATCTGGGAAACTTCTGAGCTCATGGTTATTAGTCAGAACAGATCTGGAGCAAATATCCTGCGATGACGACATAAAGTGTACGTTGCGCAGAAAAACGGCACAGATTACAATAATTGTGTAGTTCTCACAAAAAAGAAAGTTCTCAAAAATTTCTTCACTTGTTTTGGCAGAGAATAGCAAATCAATTTTATAGCATAAAAATGAATATAGTACCATAACATTTTCAGTAAATGACGCATAGCTTTCAGCACCATGAGCACCGACCAGTTCGCAAAATATTCTTGTTTTGCCCGAATCGCTCAAACCGGTAAGACAAATCGTTCGTGCTCTGCTCGACTTTCCTCGTCTTACGCACATCAAAATAAGCGACAAAATTACGATTACGAATAGGTTAGCCAAAATAATCATGGCCGACGTTTCATCCACTGTCAAAATTTCGGACACCAGCGCAGTTAGTGGCGACATAGCAGCTAAAAGCGATCGGCTATAGATTGTTGTTTGCTCGACAATTTGATCCATTGTTATAGTTTTATATGTTTCGAAAGTGTTTAGTATTGGTCGTAGCGATACAACTTCGGATTTGTCTGTTCGGGAATGAGATTTTGGATTCCTTTTATTTTTTCCGTCTCCTTGTATAGGACAACACGTTGCACTAAAACAAACATTAATAACAATGCCGCAAATCAATGACTAAGTAAGATAACATTGCAGGTAAAGCCACACTGATATATTAAACTTAGAATAACTACACTACCTAATACATTATAAATACATGCCTGTCAACAGCCCACGGAAAAGTGGGGAGGGGAACTTCGGGGGCCCCACATGTTCATTCTCAGAGGAAATGTCAAACTGGGGTGAATAAATTTAGCTTAAAAATGCTGAATAGCTCAATGTATTTTATGTAGTTTTACTGTCGCACAAGTATATTCACGCTTTAAAACGCCACATCAGAAACTGTATTAATTAATTTTATAAAACCACTTTGCATACAGAAAACATAAATTTAGAGACAAAATGAATTGATTTAGTTGAACATGCGGGTTTCGGCCGGGTGGAGGATAGACATGGGAAAAAATCTCCCGAACATGGGGAAATTTAGAATGCGGGTGGTGTCGCCCCCTTCTACTGCGGACAGTGTC
>JASANE010007842.1:0-16048 GCA_030248225.1 Trileptium ribeirensis
AGAGTTAATGTATTTCCAAAAGGACTTTGAATCAGTTTTCATGTTTGAAGCCAATACTTTTTCTTATCTCCAAACAGCACGTTTTGTTTCACAGCTTAGTTCATAAGACACTTATCTGAGGCGTTCATAAGCAATTGCTGAGTATGTTCGTTTCGTTTGTAGGCTCTAAACGAATTTTTTTTCAGACGTGATAATCGCCGCAGAGCATTTGTCATCCAAGGGACCGAAGAACGACGTTTAGCATGGCGTAAAGGCGTGCAATTTTTAACGGCATCTGCCGTAATCCATCTGATATCCAGCCAAATTTCGTTTGCTTCGGTTTTCTGCAGTGTCTGTTTACGAGTCAGTTCGGCTGTTATAGTATCATTTATTCTAGCCCAGTTTGCCTGCCAAAGATTCAGTTTACGTTGATTTCTGTCATCGTTATTATTGTGTCAATGCAATTTTAAAACAAACTTAACTATCTTGTGGTCACTCGTATCCAGACCATGTTCAATAGCGACGTTATCGATCGTATTTACTTCATTGGTGAAAGCCAACTCCAGAATTGCTGTGCCTCTTGTCGGTTCAAAAACGTGCTGACTCAGATTTGCCGCGTTGATGCTTGATAAAAACATCGCACACAGGTTGCCATAGATTGTCTAACCAGTTGATTTCACCATAGTTAAAGTCACCAGTCAGTATAACGTGGAATGAAACATCTTTGAGATTGCGTATTATGTTAAATAGGAGTTGATTTTAGGATTAGAGTTTGAAGGTGATATGTAGGCACAAACGATTTTAGCAAGGTCCCCATTTCGCAGTGTAAATTGTGCCGCAACAATATCTTCGTATGCCGTCATATCAGCAGTAACAAATGATACAGGTTTGAAACGAGAGGCTATATAAAGCGGAGTACCCCCACCATGTATGGTGGAACGGTCTGCGCGAAAAAAGGTAAAATCCGGCAACGAAAGTTCAGAATCAGCAATATTAGGCCTGCCCCATGATTCACAGACCGCTATAACATCAAGCGTTCGGTTTGTTACATACATATTAAAACTGTCTAATTTGTTCATGATGCTGTGAGCATTAAAAATTACACAATTTAACACATTTACATTAGTATAAGCTACATTACATGACGTGGCAGGAAAAATATTGGGACTATAACAATCTGTACAAGCACTACCGCTAAGGAACTTAGTAACGGTTAAAGTGTTTGTTGTTGTGTTAAAATACAAGGAATCATCATATGGAACGTCATTGACGCCAACTACTGGCCTAAAGGGGCAGCAGTCATACGTCCATCACTTGCTGTTTTAGATGATGCCCGAGTATTGCCACGACTAGCATCATTTACCACCAGGCTGCCGTTCCGAACAAGAACTTTTTTGTGACCATTTGCTGAATTTTTATGAGTTTGGCGTAACTGCTTGTCAGCGGCTAACTGATTTTTGGTTAGATCATCATGCATACTTATCCCGGAATACTTACTACCCTTTAGCCTATACCCCTTCGATAAAACCAAACACTTTTGAGCTTGGGAAGCAAAGACTACTTTGACTGGACGGGTGCCAACACTCTTCTTGCCGACTCTTGCCATTACTTTAACATCAACCTCGCCATTTAAGCCTGACTGGATATCTAGTGTTTACAAAACATCGTTAACCTGGGTGTCTTCCTCCATGCGAGCTTTACCATCGACACTTTGAGGTCCCGGTAAGTTAAAAAGCATTACATTCTTTGTCCGAAACTCAATTTCTCGAAGTTCATTCACCATATCGATGGCTGACATGCCAGTGGGTGTGGTCTCAAGTTTCTCTACACGCTGCGACAAATCATCATTTTTTAAGACATTCGGACGTACAGCTTAAGATGCCCTTTATCTTAGGAGCGCAGTGTTTGCAATCCCAACAAAATTGTTCGTTGCCCGTAGCTAGTTCATTAGCAACAGCAACAGATATACCAGCGCATACTCGATGAAAAGTTCGTTCGCAGAAACGGCAGATGATTGGCACATCTCCATTTTCTACTTGCACTATTCTATTTGAAATCAGGCAAGCTCGTTCATAGCATCGAACAGGCGATGAAATTTCCTCCGTCTCAATGGTAGATCTTGTAGCGTGTTGGGAACGAGGCATTTTAGTCAATAAGTGTGCAGCAATAAAAATAACTGATATAATATATATAACCCATAAAATAGGCATACAAGTATATACTTAGCATAATAGTGCGCTCAAACATCTGAGTCATAAAAATCAGAAAGCAAGGCTTGGTCAGTAAAAGTCCAGAGCAGCATCATACAGCGAGTGGCTAAAATATTGGAGAGAGATCGAGGTAGAGGTATATAGGCGGTGCGAATAACAGTACTCGCTACGGCTAAAATCAAATGAATACCTAAAACCAATACCTTGTATTGGAGAGAGATCGAGGTATATAAGCGGTGCGAATAACAGTGCTCGCTACGGCTAAAATCAAATGGATACCTAAAACCAATACCTTGTATATGTGTTACTAACTTTGGAATAAATTTTCTAATACTGGATTTATTAGTTTATTATCTTCATTACGTTCAGAGCAAATCGAATTTGACACGCCGCAACTCTAGTCGAACTGAGTCGTCGTTATAGCGTAGGCACGCGACGAGAAAGTATACGACCACAAGTCTCCGCAGGCGTACTACTGGCCACACCTTGAACACCACATCTTTTGGTGACGAATCCCGTCTCATTTTAATATGCGATAGCTGTCATAACAAAAATACCCTCCAACCCCTACCCCTTTGGATCTAATAAAAGATAACAATAAAATAATTGTAAGTGTCGGGGTGTAGTAGGCTACCAGGGGTTCCATGACCTAATTTTTACTTTTTGGGTTCACTAAAGTCTTTATTATATGCCTCTCTAATTTTTGATTTTGCAAAAACTTCTTATTTTGTAAATTTGCTCATTTTATTTTACCTAATTTGCATAAAGACCTTTCATTTTACTTACTAGCTAACCGTGCTTAGCTAACCAGTCGTAATTGCGATGTCGACGAGAGTAGTCAGACTTCAGCTAACACGTTTTATGTATTTTGGTTTTAATATTCTCTTAAAATAGGGATTGGTTACATAGATAACCATCCGGGTCGGCATTCCTGTATTATTACGGCGGCGTATAGTGTGTTTATTACGATGTTCCTAAGAAGTATGGATAGTGTCATAAATGGACTTAAAGCGCTAACTTATTGTGTTAGATGTTTTCGACTTGGCTTAAACTATAATTTTACGCTAAAGAACGGTGTGTAAGGCTCGAATCTATATTTTGGTTTAATTCTGGTTTGGTGTTATCAGTGCAAAGAACGGAGCGCAACGCTTCATAAATAAGTAACCTTCGCACCAGTTAATAATTATTTAGTAATATTAGTATCCCAGGTAAAGAAGTGGCAAGCTTATTACGAGCGGTAGTATACTAACTAGAATAAGTTCAGTAATATGTTACAAATTTCGGCCCGCGTGTCGAGTTTGCAAAATCAGAGCGACAGTTTATGTGGGTTCCGAATATATAGTAGTGGTACTTGTGAAGTCCGACAGCCAGACGGGGTCAGCGGAGCAAGTAGTACTATTCTTGAGAAGACCGGGCGAGTAAGGACGAGGAATCGATTACCCCCTCGAGTCGCCGTTAGATCCCATTTACTATCCTTGACCAGCCAGCCGGGGGCCACGAATCTCCCTGTGGGAGCACCCAGCCGGGACTCGTACAGAGTAAGAAACTTCAACTGCACAGCATTCGACCGCTACCGTAAAGTTTTAGTAACGTAGTTCGGCAGCCAGCATGGGTCGGTTTGTTTAACATAACTGGCACTATTAGCGTAAATCTAAGGTTTAGGTTGAGGTAATCAAATACTCGCACAGTGCGTCAGCCAGCCGGGCGCATGTTGTGTCAACCCACAAGGGCTACAATAGAGTAATAAATAGCTTAACCTAAAGTCGCTATCGCTCAACCCATATATACTTAAACATTAGTTGTTATAACGTATAGAAGTTGTAACATAACCTAAACCTAAAAGTAATTGACACAGGGATCGTCGAGCAAGCGGAAACGGGTGGCCGAACAGTGTGCAAAAGCTGAGAGTCAGACTGTGCAAGAGTGGAGAGTCAGACTGTGCAAGAACGGAGAGTCAGACTATGCAAGAGTTGAAAGTCAAGCTGTGCAATAGTGACCGGTGTAGGCTTAACGTGTTCAAAAAATACGGTACTAGAGAATAGTGCTGCGGTTTCTAATACGGCTGTCAAAACATAGTGCCGCCAGTGAATTACTGAATATCAGTGCCTTAATATTTTATCTACTTCGTAATAAACGTTCCTTTTGCTCAACTAGCTAAAACGGAGTGATTATAGCCGAACTAGGATCACGCCGCATTGAAAAATATAGAGCACGAATACTGATCACGAAAAGCAGGGCGAGCGCCGTATAAATTGTCCCACCGGCATACTGCTTGCCACTCCTCGGACCGCACATCTTCTGGTGACGAATCCCGTCCCTTATTTATTACCGATAGCCGTCATAACACAAATCCCCTACCAATCCCTACCCCGGGGAAAACATAAAATAACAGTAAGCTGTTCTTTAAATTAGAAGCTCCAATATTTGCCCCAAAATTCGCGAATATTAACTAAATTTCATATCCACAAATTCCAACTTCCTAACATTTAACTATCCCTTCCCACTCCTTCATTTTTCTAGATAAACTATAAAATACCCAAATATAGCCCTAATTAACCCTAATGGTAACTAATTCCCCAAATAGCACTAGTATAGGACCTAATTTTACACTATCAAGTCGAAGGCTGATATAGCTTTTGCATCATAGCTTTTCACCACATTTAGCGTGTAATATGCATAATTGTTGCACGAGTTGTGTAAGAGATGGATTTAGTCGTTTTCGACTCACAGTAGTAATTAAGACAGCTGAGGGAAAAAATTAACCTACGTTTGACAAGTACAGTACTGGCGAGCATTCGGGCCGGGAACTTTCGTTCACTTCAGAAGAAGAAACGTCCATTGCTAGCATCATACGTGTAATGGCCTGCAATGGATTTGGATTGCCGTAGATGGATATTCCACAGTCAGGACACGATTTCAACGTTGCACACAACAAGGAATTTTTCAAAGATAAGGGCCACAACCGGAATGGGTGGCTCAATTTTGACAACGCCATGCTCTTCTCATGTTCGAAAGCATTCTACGGAAAATCCATTCAATATAAGATATCCATTTTACGACATGATCACACAAATCATCGCCAATTTCATGGAATCCGGAACAGTCTCAGAAAAGAATCTTCCGGAACATATCTACAATGTCGATGAAGCTGGCTTCCCGTTGCACCCGAACACTCTGTCTATTATTGCTGGATCGGGCGAACGCACATTAGTGGAACGACACGCTGAGGGTGAGATAAATTTTGCGTTTTTACTGCAAGAGTTATTGACATTAAGACCGTTTTCTTGAACAAAACTTGTATATGAGGGTATATTGTAATGCAGCAGTTGGAAAAGTTTATTACTGTTAGCGTATACCTAGTGATTGATAAATGAGACAGCCTGCTAAAATGAGATGTCTTGAATTTTATATTGAATATTAAGCACATCCTATCTACGTATAAAGCCTAGGTTAGCGTTTTATATCTTTTTAGGTCGTTCTAATGCCACGGTATTGGTTTGTGGTAATGCAGTACACTACGGCCGGATGGGATTGAAGAATTTGACGTCTCCGTAAACGACGCCGGATGGATGGCAGTGTACGTTTTTAGCGATTGGCTTGAGACGTATTGCCAAAGTGTCGATCTGCGGACATTGCTCATGATTTACGACGGTCATTGTTCCCACGTCACAGTCTGACTAATTGAGAAATATATGGCAGAGAACATTACCATTGTTAAGTTGACGCCGCACACAACATCTGTTGTGCAACTGAATAATCAAATCAGGAATACTGTTAAACGTACTGGGATAATATTTTGGTCGTATAACAGAAACACAAGACAAGATCGTTGTGAATATGTCAAAGCAGCATTTGAAACCCATCTGCCGTCTGACAACATTAATCCCGAATTTTGAAAAACCGGAGTTGTCGCGGCCGATAAAGCCAGTATGACTCTTCTACCGACACATATTGAGATGTTACAAGAACTGGGAACAAGACCACAAACCTAATTTGTCTGACGACGACTATTTTTCAAGAATCGCGAAGCCATAACCTCAGACTTTGTGGAAATCGCCGATGAGGTCCCCAGATAGAACGCCTTTATAATTTCCGCCGCTGCCTAGCTCAGATCCGGGTATTCTTCACCCCTGCCCCATGGAGAGATTCATTGCGTAGCGGGTACTAACCTATATGACAATGTGGGTGCGATGTGACTGCTCAAGCACCTCAACCACTAAATCGACGCCATTGTGTTCACAGCCTCGCCAGCTTTTCTCGACTGAAGAGTGTATGTAAAATATTATTCAGCCCAGTGGCTTAGCCGAAGTACAACGTAGTCGCCGAAAAGCCGAAATTGTCTGAAGTTTTCACCACTCCAGAATTTCTCAAAAAATAAAAAATGTCAAGGCGACAAAGCGGCGAAAACTAAGGAAAAAGAGGTAGATCTGCGACCTAAACGAAAGATGCTAAGAAAGGGAATAAGATAACAACTGTCGAGTATGAAACGTCAGAAAGCTAATGTTAGTTCGATCCGGACCAATCCAATGGCTCTGTTAATTTTGATAAAGATATGAATGAAACAGCAGTTGGTATAGCAATGCTCAGCGTTTTCTCGAGCATGGGGGCGAAGATGTTAAAGGAAAAATTTTTGGAGTTGCCTTTGACAATCCGCAGAAAGCGTATTTGGGGAAATTGGTCCATATTGAACAGTCGACTGCAAAATTCACTTTCATGCAAACCTTTTACAGGAAGCCGAAATGAGTTTGACTGGCCTAACGTGCACGATACTTCCGTCGTATCTTTTGACAGTCATTTGTGGCTCCGTTGCCTACGCGGAAACGTCCGTTAAAACCGTCAGTACGACTCGTATCCATGCAGGAAGATGTTACGAAGCCAGACCGTGAAGTTCTGTCCATAGCATTTTGCATTAGTAAACTTACCATCCTGTTTTGACATCATGTGCAACATGTTGTTAGAGAACAAACTAATAGTTACATTAACCTAACGCTATTTCGAAACTTTTTCGTTCTGCGAACGCTTAGTGTCTAATTACAAAAACTAGGGAACGACCGAATATATACCTAATTTCACCGAATACCGAATATTCGGCCACTACTATTCGGCCGAATACCGAACAGTTGTTTGCAACACCTATGTATGATGAGAAATCTATAACTCTATAAATCCACCACTATATGTACGTGCACCATGCAACAGGTCGTTTTGTGTTGTGTTGCTGAGTCAGCGATAGTTTTTGTTCGATGAATTTTTTTGCTTTGTGCTCTCGTTTGTTAGGTTGAAGTTATAATTTTTTTTATTGATTTTTTATAACTTCATCATCTGGACAACGGCGATAATTGGTGCGTGAAGTCATTTATCGTTAAAAAAAGAACGGCTCAGTGCGTGGTGTTCGGGGGCGGTAGACTTAGGGTTAGGCTTATGTAGGTATGTACAACGGCATAGCATAATGTCTCAGTTCACATTTATGATGTGTCAAAGAAAACGAACAAATCCTGCTGCATTTAGACCCCAAAGTAATAATTTCGCAACTATTAGGCAGCCAGGTAGTGCACGGCTGATGGAGAACATAACTGTGGTGATCAGAACATTCGATCCGGCTGCGAACTGAATTGATGAGTCTCAAACGCATCTCGTTTTACCAAAGTTGCAACACGTTGGACGTACTTAGCGGTTTGCAGCATCATTATCAGGACTCCGGCCGTAAAATTAGGATATCTGGTGGGCAGATTTTACTCTATTTTTCAACTAACAGCGGCCAGTCAACTATTCGGTATTCAGCCGAATATTGCCAACTATTCGGCCGAATACCGAATATTCGGTCGTTCCCTAACAAAAACGGTTAAGGTATACACATTAGTTAACACAATGCACCTTTTAACACTTTCACCATAACTGTGATCCGAAACGCAAAAGCAATAGCGTTGGTTAACCAGTGCCCCTCAGCTAGACGATGATGACTTTGTGATCAAAATACTTGTCATATTCTCGCACAGTTTCAATACATACATTTTGTTACCATGAAAGCAGTTTCTGGCTGCCTTGTACATATGTGACTTTATTCCAAGGTAAACTGATTTACAAAGTTTACAAGCGCACTCGATGGTGTTTGACGCAATTTATATTAGCCAAGCTTACAGCTAAGTACTACAAAATAATCCATACTCTGTTACCGAGTTGGACCGGTTTAATTCTAACATACACCACAGGCTTCTGAATGGGTAAAATAGCTGCTACACGCATCGTCTTGACATAACTTGTCTTGACTTGTTAACAAGTTCCTACAGAGTCAATATGAAACATTCCTGCTGAAGTTATGTGTCCTACTTGCGTAGCACAGGGCAGTATGCTGAGTTAATCTTTACTTTTGTTTGGTTGTCTTGGAACTTGACCATTGTGTATGTATTACATGTTCACACCATAGATGAAGCAAAAATGTGGAAGATTTTAAATAAAAGTTTTAAAACGGAATTCCTGCTCCGGTATGGTTTTTGCTTTTTGTCGGAACCGCAACCAAAACACAATTTTCGCCGGAATCAGAACTGGAATTCCTGTTGCTCTTTGCTCACAGCCATAGTCATCATTATACAACATAAGTAGCAAACGCAGCCGATTCGAAAAATTCAAAAATATCTGGTGCCCCGAAGCTCAAGAAGCTTTCGACACCTTTAAAAAGCTTTAACAAAACCACCAGTACTTCGCTTCCCTAATCGAACGTAACCATTCATCCTCTAAACGGACGTCAGCAGCAATGGCATGGGATGCATCTCGACCTACACGCGATCTCGTCCTTATGAAGAATCCATAATGGGTTCCTACAGCAGCGTTTGTATCCATGAATTTGTTTCGAGTTATCGAAGTGAAATTCTATAACATCCTTCTAGTTAAAATTGGCAGTGCGACCCAATATTCGAAGTGGTATAATTTTACCAAATTCAAGCACTTCGGCGGCGACCCTGAGATTACGCTGGTTATGAAGCCAAACTACGCCGTTGTCGAAAGCAATCTCGACAACGAACGGTCCTTGAAGATTACTACTGCGGAAAATATACAGGCTACTGGAAAGTGGACAAGAAAACGGACCTATTGATCAAATGGATCCAGTGCGACGGATATTTCATTTGGTTCCATCAAGTGTGCGTAAGATTAGATTACAACCCACTTGAAGCTCTTTGGTATTGTCCACCGTGCATCCAACTTTACGCCGCCACGAAGACATCCGTTACAGGATAACAAATGACCACACATATAGATCCAAAACTTATGTTTAAAAATTTTTTCCTTCTTTTATAATAAGCTTAAATGTGATCTCAAATGACGATTGCTATTTATCGAATACTATTAATACTTAAATTATTTTACGAATCGGTATATACATTTGTCGTCGTATTCCATTTTACCTAAGTCATTAGCTTGGGAACTCCACAGCTTGGGAGAGTGTATATTTATTTTATTAAAGTAGGCAGTAGTGAAAATTGTACAAATGTTTGTACAATTTTAATTATTCAAGTGCAACTGTGTAAATATATATAAAACTATATGGAAACAGTTAAATTTAGTGAATTTAGCGATCCATTGCGTGTAATTACTCGAATATCCGAACAAATTATTTTGACCTCGATGATCCGACAGTGTGTGTAATGCATCAGCAAACGAAAACCTTATCTAAGTACGAATTCATGATGGACCCTCGGCGGCTTAATTTTACCCCATGACCAAGCGATAGACGGTTGTCAAAACATATTACTCGACGATGGCAAAGATGGATTCATCATCATCATGTCTTCGGATTCGATGTCAGAATGGAAGATACACGGTCTGCGTCGAAAATGAACCTGCAGCGCGGAAATTTGCTAACATTTTGCTTTTGACGCGGGCGAATATTATTTCGATAACTACCGTAACAGCCCGTATTGAAACAATTAGTTTACGCCAAAATTACAACAAAACATAACCACCAGAAATTTTCTTCGAATGTAATAACATCCATCCATATAGTGTCGAATGGATCGAAGAAGAATTCTGATGTCGAGTAATGGGTTACAGAGTAGGCGTTAAAGTTCGTTACATTTGACTTCAAACTTGTGAATGCACAGATGTCTTAGTTGACGTGATGAAATTGGGAAGAAAGGTGCAGACGTCGATCTAAAAATTGCTGCTACCAAATTACTACATTATTTTATGGAACGACGTGGAACATCGTATCAAAATATGGAACGTATCATTCGGAACGTTCGGCAAATGGTATCCCGCTGCATTAACGAATTTGGATATCAAAATCTTATGGGCGATATCAGATCGACAACTATGTGGGAGCTACTGGAACTGTAGATTTTACAGAGGGCTGGTGGAACAATGGAAGGGTATAAGGAAATGAAAGAACATCGTGCAATCTTCGCGCCATAGCTGATAAGTTGTCAAGGCACGGATTGGATGCTAAATGGATACCGAGCAGCAGGAATCGCACAACACTGCCGTGATGCATCGTTATTATTCCCTATTTTGTTCGCAATGCGCTGTTGAGCAAAAGAAACAACAGTTCCAAAAAACTATCGTCAAGAAGTATGGCGATTGGTTGAAAAAGTGATAAAAAAGTACCCATGGCATCGAGCATCAGAAATAAGAACTGAAAAGATAGCAGTGCCAAAAGAACCACAAGAAAAGTTATGGCGAATGCAGCAGGACATGTGAACGGATTTTGACACAATTATCATCCGAAATCGTCAAAACAAAGGATTTCGTATTAATATTTACAAATTGAAGATGGACGTACAGCGAAACCAAAGTCGTGCAATAATGAATTCGGAATGTGGCCAACCCCAAAAAACGAAAAAGCGGAAGAAATTCGTTTTGCTTATATCGTTAAAAAGCCAACTACGACGAAAATGATGGACAATTCGACAAATTTGCAACAGAAATTCAATGGGGAAGAGCGAAATTGGCAGAAATTTGTCGAATTTCAGTGCCAAATTCAGCATATTGAAGCCATGCGAAAATAAAAGATGTTTTCAAACAAATTACCGTTTTCCGACAAGAAGAACATCCAAAGACATGGAAGCAGCGACAGTAGACGCGGAAAAGGAAAAATCGGAATAACAATTTGCTCTAGAAATCAACAATTTGCTCTAGAAATCATTAGTGAACAGCAAGACATGTACGAAGAATATAAATAACGCTTGGCAACAGACTGCGAGAAAACGGAAAAGCATTCAACATCATCCGTAGGAGAAAAAGATATCATATGGAAGACGATGTCATACACAGCGACGACATCATCAAGAACATAAAGAGAATATTACGAACCTTACAGCCAGAAAAAGAACCACAACAACAAGTGCTCCAAATGCAGTTTGTAAGCAGCAAGTTGGCTGATGAAACGGCAATAAAAGAGATTCAGTAACTTTGTTTGTGCAACCAAACGCTTTAATTGTCTGTGACTAACTCATGGAAATTGAGAGTACTCGACCACCGAAAAGTCAAGTGGAATCGGACGATCAATCAGTGTTCAAATGCCCACATCTGGAAAGCGAAATCAGACCAATACAGCAACCAGCGAAGATCAGACATAAAGCATCTGCCTGGTATAGTGCTCAAATGCCGTGCTTGAAGAAAATCAAGTTTAGCTTGCCAAACTATATAGGCCAAATGCCTGATGAGCATATATAAGAATTTGGGATGCGGTGTTTCGTTATGGTCACGCAAATATATTGTGAATATACTAGGTAACCTGAGGGAAAGAACTCTCGAAGAAAAGCACGAATGGGATATTAGTAGATCAACAACGATTCAAGCGGAATTCAGCGTACGCTTGATGATGTGGTTGTTCGGTAATTGATCGCACAAAAATACGAAATGAAGGACGCATTGTTGGACCCTTGCTAGAACCAGTTGGAAGTACACAGCAAGATACGGTGTCCATGATAGAGCAAGAAAAAGAACCGTAAGATGCTGTTGCCTTATCAGAAACGCCTGGAACCTCAACTGCAATTTATTCGTCGGGTTCACTGGCCAAGGAAACCCCCAATTCAACAATCATTGGAAGAAGAGATGCCTGGCGTTATTACGCAATCTGTTACGAACTTACTAGAACTAGCTGGATGTAAGGAGCAAAATACGGTGTCAGGTAATACGTGGGTAGATATGGAGCAAGCAAAAGCACTGCAAGATGATATTGTCTTATCGGAAACACATGGAACCTCAACTGCAATTTATACGTGAGATTCATTTGGCCCACGAAACCGGTAAATTCAACTGTCATTGGAAGAAGAGATGCCTGGCGTTATTACCCAATCCGAAACGCCAAATATCTCGGAATCCTTGCTCGCCGAACAACAAACAACGGGCCGAAGTACCGGTAACATCATCAACTGAAATGAATCCACGACGCAAAAACAAGATCAAGCGCAAATGACATCCGAAGTTTTAAAAATGGCAGATCCGGGCAGAACAAAACTTGAAATGGCAGGAGCACTCCAAGAAGAATCGTTCGAAATTATATGAGAACAGCTGTCAACTACGACGTCAAATGTGAGTCAGTCGCAACGACGTAAATCCATAGGAAGGACGGTGTAAAGTGGCAATACAGCATCGTTAAGCTCAAAAAAACATAAAACTACATCAGATATGGAAAGAAGGACATTTGAAGACCCTGAAATAATGTTCTCACTGTGTGGCAATGAAGTGGATGATCAAGCGAGAACGAGTATTCATCCTTATTCGTTCGATTCAAGAGACCACGAACGTGTTGAAACAAAGTCAAGCGCGCGTAGCAAAAGCCGAACAGCACGTAAAATAAGAACAAAAATTTTGGAAAGAAAGGGTAGCGTACCTCCTAGAAAAGTTGGTTGAAGCAAAAGAAATACTGGAAACCAATTAAAAAGCGTTGGTTGAAAAATTGAACAAATCCGGAAGCTTGGAGACCAAATGCAAGAATCAACAACTGTTAATACCAAACTTATGGAAGAAAGTTCGCTAGCGTTGGAACATGCGAAACAGCTTCTCGAACAAACTAAAACCGAAGGACGGCAACCGACCCAGATGCGTGGCGGAACAACAACAATCGGTGCAAGTTCAACAACAAGCCGAAATGCCTAATAATGTTGAAGTAGTGTTGGTAATGGAACGAGCCGGTCACCAGCAAACGAGTGATTCACTGGAATTAGCGCGTCAACAAGTAGTAACGGAAGAAGAAGCTAGAAACAATGCCCAACAACGACCTCATCAAATTCCAGCAGAATTAAAAAGTTCGGCAGAAAATGCTTTAGAAACACAACCACGGTTAGGCGAAGCCACAGAGGGAATACAAATACGGGACCAAATTCAAGAACAGTAACGACAACGTCAGGACCAACCAGTCCAGCCGCAATTGAAGCAACAAGATCAACAGCTACCGGCGCATCGAAAACGAAATGGTGTAACGGAACAGGCGTAACAAACGGTCGAGGAAGAAACAAGAGCGGTGTAAGGCCGAAATTTCTTAGTGGACTGATGTAATTCCGGAAGGCCGTTAATATACCGGTGATCAGTTGTGTAGTGAGGTTCGTTATTATGAAGTTAACGCACAAATATAATGGCAACAATATATGCCAAATGAAATAATGGAGAAACCAACAACACTGGTGCAAGAGCGACAAATCTTACGTGATGATATATATCAATATACCGGTGATCAGTTGTGTAGTGAGGTTCGTTATTATGAAGTTAACGCGCGAATATAATGGCAACAATATATGCCAAATGAAATAATGGACAAACTAACAACACTGGTGCAAGAGCGACAAATCTTACGTGATGACAAATTGCCGGAAGTAAAAGTTGCGGACTAATTATTTGCAGTATGCGGGAAGGCAAGTGTATCCTACGGACAGAGTGCAGAAGCAACCGAATGCAAATTATGTCGAAACAATACATTCATTGCATTCACTCGTGGCTGATGGAAATAATCTTGAAAGAAAAAGCCATTTTACGAAAAATGCCTGAAATATTGGTGCTTCCAGTTGACTACCATGAAATTCTGACAAAACAAAGTTTCCAACAACCAGCTGTGGAAGGAAACATGTAACGGAACAATTTAGAAATTTATCGATGCAAACGACGTAATATATTCAGCCGATACGTTTTGGAATAACAAGATAGCATTCGACTATGTCAAGGGCCGGAAGCATCTACAAGAACTGATAACAAATGAACAATTCGATCAATAACATATAGCAACGAATAAAGACCGAATTTTAGCCCGTATCCATGATGCGCAATGACTATGGATCGATCCCAAAGCGGGTCGACGGGGTCTCCAGCGGTGCATCAATCTCGACTTTGCAACCATTAGGAACACTGTCAATGACAACGCCGAAATCACGCTGCCCTAAAATGCGATAAACGTTTTTCTATATATTATGATCCATGTTGGACTCAAACTGATGAAATTTTTTGTTGTTGTGTTTGTACTAAAATGTTATATATATGTTTTACCGTAATAATCATTTTATCTTTATGCTCGAGTAAACTTAAGGTGACCCCGCCGATCATCCTATTTTGTAATTTGCAACGAATAACCGGAGCCGTCGGGTCTTCTAAACTTAAATATAGTAAAACAGATGAAGGACGAAATTTTGTCGGTCAAGATGTCGGTATTTCGACTCCTTTGGAAAAATGTCTTCTGTTGTACAGGCATATGTAAACCGCGTCAAACTGAAAGTTCTTGTATCGCATGGAGCGTAGTTTAGACAATTTTGCTCTGAATCCAGCCGCCTCTCTTTACTAGGCACGTTCATTCCATGTTATTCCGTATGAAATTTGAAATTATTGGTTTATATGGTTCTAAAAAATAAAAAGGTATACCATAAATTTTCTTATCGTTGTCCGGTCCAGAGACATTGTTTAGGCTAACGTTGGACAACCAGTGCCCATCAGTTTGTTGATGATGATGATGATTTTGTGATCACAATGCTATAAATGAGACAAACTGTGATACTTTTCGCACAGTTTCAAAACATATAGTTCATTCCCAAGCTGCCTTGCAGATATGCCGGTTTACTTCATTGTAGACTGATTACAAAGTTTACAAGCGTACTGGCTACTGCTTAACACAATTTATATTAGCAAAGCTTGCAGCTAAGTAATTTATTAATCCATATTCGTCTTATGTATATCAAGTTGGACCAGTTCAATTCTAACACACCGCAGATTTTTAAATGGGAAAGCTGCTACAAGCATCGACCTAGTTTTGTTTTGTTAATAGACTCCTGCCGGGTGAAGATGATAAATTCTTACTAAAATTGTGTCCTACTTACATTTCACAGGGTAATTTGCTGATTTAGTCTTTTCTTCTGTTTGGTTGTGTTATAACGTGATCATTATACATTTATAACGTATGATTGGACCACACATGAAGCAAAAAATGCAGACAATTTTAAACAAAATTTTTAAGCGGGAAATCCAGTTTCGGAATGGTTTTTGCCTTTTGCCGGAACACTATTTTCGCCGGAATCGGAATTTCTGGTACTCCCTGGTAATTTGGTCGTTGTTATTACGCAACGGCTTTTGGCCAAATTAAATTCGACGTAAAGCTGTTCGCAAATACACTGCTCACGATTGAAATATAGCCATTTTGTGTTCGCCGAAAATTTAAGTAAAATTACCCAATTTTTAGAAAACGAAAATTTGTCGAATTTGAATTAAACCGGTTTGCTCGAGAACTTCAAGATCTTAACTACAAGTTGGACTTGCTTTCTGACGTCATAGTTTTCATAAAAAATTTTTTAGCGAACATTGAATAGTCAAAATTTAAATGATTAGGCATCACGGAACCGAATTTCTGCAAATTGGACACGCCGAAATTCTGTTCCAACACAAGGTAT